>SNQJ01S0256825.1:0-10992 GCA_010110895.2 Picea sitchensis | reverse complement strand
CAATTAAATATTGAAAAAAAAAACTCATCAGATTCCATAATATTCTCCCATTAATGAATTTTAATGGGAGATGTCCTCGAGTTTTCTGCTTATTAATGTC
Organism: Picea sitchensis; assembly: GCA_010110895.2. Classification (NCBI taxonomy): domain Eukaryota; kingdom Viridiplantae; phylum Streptophyta; class Pinopsida; order Pinales; family Pinaceae; genus Picea; species Picea sitchensis. Next base: position 10,892 of record SNQJ01S0256825.1, on the reverse strand, counting down.
AATCTTTTCAAACATTTGTGGTGACCTGTCACTAGTAAAATCATAATTAATGTGCATTGGGAATGGTCGAAGGTGGCGTGGATGGAGGGGAGCAAAAAATGCTTTGATACTTTTGTAAACCTGGGAGTCCATGAACCCGCGAAACTTTGAAGAATTGACTAAGTATGGAAAGGTGGGGTGGTCATACGGAGTCATTGTAGGCAGTGTGAGGCTGGTGAATTTGAGTAGTTCGTGGTCGAATTGTACATCACCCAAGTTTTGGGTGCAAGATGTATACTTCGAACACGGGGCATGAGAGTTCGATAACGCCTACACGGGAATCCACGGCCATAAAATTGGCTAAGTAAGGAAACAAACGGTGGTCAGTTGGACTCGTGATGTCAAGATATATATGGATATAGAATTTCTCAGTCTGCCACCCGAGAACCCGCGAGCATAGAAATTCGATTAAATATAGAAGAGGAAAAAGAAAGGGAGCAAATAACATTATGCCTCACACAACAACACTTAGTCTGATAATTATCAAGCGATAGAAACACATCAACTATGGGAAAACATTCTCAACCATTAAATATAGCTGGAGGTCAACAGACCCTGGTTGAATTCCAAAGAGATGTTGTTTATATATATTTCAACAAGCTCGTAGGAAGAGTGAGGCTTGTGAATTCGAGGAGCTCGGGGTTGAATTGTAGATCACCAAAGTTTTGGCTGCAAGATGTATACCCCGAACACTGGGCATGACAGTTCGATGGGGCCTAGCTGGAAACCCGCGGGAAGAAAATTGGCTAAGTATGGAAACAAATAGTGGTCGGTTGGACTTGTGATGTGAAGATATAGATGGATATAGAATTTTTGACTTTGCAACCCTCGGAACCCGCGAGCATAGATATACGACTAGGTATAGAACCAAAAACAGATAATAGAGGGGAAGAAGAAAAGGGAAAAACTGGAAAGTATAGAAGAAGAAAAAGAAACGGATCAAAGAACTTCATGCACCACACAACAACACTTGGTATTAGGTATGGAAAGGCGGGGCGGTCAAACAGAGTTATCATAGGTAGAGTGAGGCTAGTTATTTCGAGGATTTTGGGGTCGAATTGTAGATCACTGAATTTTTGGGTGCAATATGTATACTAGAACACGGGGCATGAGAGTTCGATAGAGCCTATGTGGGAACCCGCGGTCATAAAATATACTAAAGTATGGAAACGAACGATGGTCGGTCAGACCCGTGATGTGAAGATATAGATGGATATAGAATTTCTCACTTCTCCACCCTGGGAACCCACGAGCATAGATGTGAGACTAAGTATAGAACCAAAAACGGATAATAGAGGGAAAGAATAAAAGGAAAGAACGGGTAAGTATAGAAGAGGAAAAAGAAAAGGAGAAAAGAACTGTATGCCTCACACAACAACTGTATGCCTCACACAACAACACTTATTCTGATAACTATCAAGCGATAGAAACACATCAACTATGGGAAAAAAATTCTCAACCATGGAATATAGCTGGAGCTCAACAGACCCTGGTTCAAGATAAAAGAGATGTTGTTTATATCTATCTCAACAAGCAGTAGAGAAAATTTATTACTTGGCATACTTATATGTAATCATTCAGACATAGTCATCGTAGGTAGAGTGAGGCTTGGGATTTCAAGGAGTCGTGGGTCGAATTGTAGATGATCAAAGTTTTGGGTGCAAGATGTATACCCCGAACATGGGGCACGAGATTTCGATGGCGCCTACGCGGGAACCCGCGACCATAAAATTGGCTAAGTATGAAAATGAAAAGTGGTCAGTTGGACTTGTGATTTGAAGATATAAATGAATATAGAATTTCTCACTCCGCCACCCCATGAACCTGTGAGCATAGATATGTGACTAAGTATAGAACCAAAAATGGATAATAAAGGGGAAGAAGAAAAGGGAAAAATAGGTAATAAAGGGGAAGAAGAAAAAAAAAAACCGGGTAAGTATAGAAGAGGAAAAAGAAAGGGAGAAAAGAACAGTACGCCTTACACAAAATCACTTAGTCTGATAATTATCAAGCGATAGAAACACATTAACTATGTGAAAAACATTATCATCCATGAAATACAGTTGGAGCTCAACAGACCCTGGTTCAAGTTAAAAGATATGTTTTTTATATCTATTTCAACAAGAAAATAGAGAAAATATATGACTTGGCATTCTTACATGCAAGCATATTCTAAAATATGACAAGCTTCAATATATGCACAAATTGGACAACGTATGAAGATCAGAGTTTTGTAACCATACCTCTTACTCTCTAGACCTTGTACTATGATGGAGATTTCACTTCTACTTATCGATAGTTCTTGTGAACTAAAAAACATGTGGTGTAAATGACACAAACATATTTACCATGGAATAGCAGAATAAATAAGTGCGGATATTTGTTTCGTAAACATAGAAAGAGTGTAAACTATGAATCCTTACCTTCGACATTGTCGTTATGTTGATGTTTACAACGGTTCACTGCCCATTCCCATGTCACTTCTAAAACACTGCCTATGAACATGTGTATATTATTCATACTTGATATGGATGTGTAGTAGGCATAATCGTTGTATTTGTTGTCGCACCACTGTAGCCATACCTTTTGGAAGATTGCACTCCATCTTTCTCAGTTGTGGCACATCAGGCTCCATCTTCATGTTCAATTAGTCTGTTCTTTTTTCAATGTAGAAACACAAAGAATACAATGGACTTGACGGCAAGTTGCTACGTAGGAACACATGAAAAAAAAATGGAGTAGAAATTTATTTATTTCAAGGTAGTGGCGCAGAAAATACAATTGACATGAAGATAAGTCAATATACAGGAATATATGCAGTATCTAAGAAAAAAAAACATAAGAGTTGCAGACCAGTGGAATATGTATAGACAAAGTAAGTGAAAAACAATTGGATATGGAATACAGGTAGAAGTATGCACCTTTGTATGTATTCTTCTACATTTCTGGTTAAGAGTTCTTTGCCTTGTCCAATTTTCTTGTTTGTTTCAATGAAAGAAAGTACAAAATAAAATGAAAATGAACATAAGTTGATATGTAAGGAAAAAACAAGGAATATGTACATACAGTAAATAAACTAGAATAAAAGGAATAGAGTAACAGATAGTGTTAGAAGAATGTACCGGATTTTGTTTTCTTCATCCATGAATGTGTATATGTAAAAAAATGTGTAAAATGTTTTTGTGTCCAAAATCAATTACAAATGAGGAAGAGCTAAGAAGTTGGATAACTTGGTTTTGTGCAATAAGCTAGACATATATGCTTTGAGACATAGAAATATGATTTTGCAATATGTTTGATGTATATTTCATAATTCAAGTGCAATACCAATTGTATCATGATCAGATGAATATGTGTCTAAGATAAAGACATTGTATTGAGAAATGGGAACATTCGACCATACATGTTTAATATGTGCATTTTGAACATGGTTTATCTTATCCAAAAGAAAGTGGATACTGTATTTGCACATGTAGTTTTCCAATTCTTTTGTTCTGGGATTATTTTGTAGCATGTCAATATTGAAGTCTCCTACAATGACAATGGTTTTGTTTAAATGCAAATTCTATAATGCATTGGAAATAACATTTAGTATGTTGGAGAATGTTGCATGCGAAGTAGCATAGAGATTCAATATTACAATTTATGATCCATCGAAAATTACTTTTGTGAGCACCATCTCAACATTGTTTTCTTTGAAATGCATATGCTCCAAAATTGTTACATGTTTTTTCACTAATATCATCACCCCATGTGTAATGTAACTCGATATGCAATTGTGATTTGGAAATTAATTTTTTTCCATGCATAATGTCATGTATGTTTCCTGCGAGCGTAGAATATTGGATTGCATTGTTTCATAGTCATTGAGTATATCATCCATATGTGCATGTAGGTTGCGTGTGTTAAGTGAGAGAATTGATATAGATGAGTTTGTTTGTATGGATTGGTAATCATACTGTAGATGCCACTTTGCGGTAGTCCTAAGGGTTGCATCTCAATATCAACTTTGTGTTTGACTTTGAAGTTATCTTTTGTAAGAGCACTTAGTAAATACAAGGATTCTATACTTCTAACATGGGACAATGATGTGTATACAAGTCCATGTATTCGAATTCCAACAGGGTCATGTGTAACACTATCAAGTGTTGGTCCTTGTGATCTATGGACTATACGTGCACATGCAAGTTTAATTGGAAACTGTTTTCAAATCTTTAGTCGACCTTTGTTTGCCGATGTCAATACTGGTTTTGTTATTCGTAAGATAGGTGTCAAATCGCATGGAGTGTTTGAATTATATAGATAAGACAACTTGTTTTCTTTTCGGTGGCCTATATGCGGCTCATGGAACTTAATCTAGAGGACATCAAGTTTTTATGTTTTGGTATAGCCTTTGAGTATTCCATCTGCACCATTTACCAAGACATCCTGTGAACCATAGTTGCAAGCATATATCTCAACCAACATATCTAATTTCAGCACAAGTTGCAAAGGCAAAGTGGCTTTATGTTCATGATGTGGTACATTTCCATGGTTGTCTTCTTCAAGGTCAATTGAATTGATGATGGTATCATTGCCAGGCATGAGCGATAGAGTGTACCTATTATGCATTGCAACATCCTTATTCATGTAGAACAATTAAGGGAAGATTGGGTCTGTTGGTGCAAGTAGCATGCACCTTGAATTGATATATGTTAAGTCATCATGTGTTTGTATATTTGTCTACATTTTATTCAGAATTGCAATAAATGGTTCACCTGTCTGGCACATTGTAGTATGTATATCAAATCATTCTATATTGTCTTTCCAGAAGTCATGGGTCACTATTTTCATATTGACCATAGGTTGTTCAAATATCAAAGAATATTGGATGGGTTGTGCCTGGTAAAGATCCCCACAAAATATCATGTCAATGTTTCCAAAGTATTTGGTGTGCACATGTTTTATGTTTCTCAGTCGGTTGTCAATAGAATACAAGAAGCAAATTCCAATAAAATATGCCTCATCTATGAAGACTAGTTGTAGTTCATCATAAATCTTATACAAGGTATCTAACATTTCCTTGTTGAGTAGAAGAAACTGTGAATTGTTAAAAGGCATCTAAAATGCAGAGTGGATTGTTGTTTCACCTGCATTATATGCAACTTTTCCTATGTATGCAACTATTAGCCCCTTTGGTTTCATAGGATCAGAGGAATTGTTTGAATCATAGATTCGTATAAGAATTTGGAATAGTTCTTTCACCGTGAATGTATTGCATGAACCCTCCCCGCTTGTAAGGAGCAAGTGTACAGGAGTGTGCATGTTCAAGCATTTTTTAATTGCAATGTCCTTTAGAATTGGTTGTTCCTCTCGATTCAATAGACGTCTGACTCTATGATATTCTTTTTTTCAATAAGGAAAGGATGTTTTGTGACTTGAAAGCCAATATTGATACATTTTTCAATGTCGGTTGCTCGAGGATGAGCCAAATATGCTTGCAAGTCATAGGACTCGTAGAGATTTTTAGTTGTTTTATGGTTTTTCAATGTCTCATCAACATTGTCAGGGTACTCTAGTTCATGAAATGCACTTTCTAGATCACCCCATGTTGGATTAACATTATATGTAAATCTAGATTCATTGGTTTGTACTGTAGTCTCATAGGCAATATACGCAGCTTCCCATGTAGGGAAGTTTTGTTTTAATGTGTTTTAATTTTGATCAAACAAAACGTATAACAATATTTTTTCTCTACAATAGTTTTCATAGTAAGTATGTTTGTTGTATTTGACAAAGTGTATTACAGAGGGTTTTGTTTTTTGATATTGGTGCACCATTTTTTTGTAATGCGATATGAAATTTGCTAAGCAAATATGCTTAATGGGAAATGGCTACTGGAGGTAATAACCAATAATAGAGCGACATAGTACGTCCTATGAATTGTTAGGCTCTTGTTCTAGCAAAGATGGTGGTTTAAGAACAAATGTTTGTTTCTCAAGTGGAGATGTGTTTATGAAGACACATTTCCTTGAACTAGAGTTGAGGGGTAGGGAAAGTGCAATGTGGAATGCTTGTTGAGCAAACATTTGTTGAAGATTAAGTAATGTATTTCCAAGCGTACATATCATTTGCATAACATCAATATGACTTCTTTCATGTTCTTTGTGTATTATTATGAATGCACTTGTCATAGATTTGTCAAACTTTGTCATATACGAGGTACAGTATGATGTTGTAGCATATGAATTGAGGACATACTGTGCATATGTATTTGCATTCCACATAACTAGCATGACCTTGGATAAATTGTTGTTCCAAATATGGAAAAGTTTTCGTTTAAGGAAAACTGTTGGTTGTTTAAGTGTACATTGTATGGCTTGGATGTACTCATCTTATGTTAGATTTAGCTATGTCAAGAAGTCATCGAAGCTCATTAACTCATCAAAGTCTCATTGTTATATAAATGTGAACAAGGATTTAGATTTATCAATGACAACATTGTCCTCTAAACTAAGTGGCTCTATGATTTTTGTTGTTCTCATTGGCGGCACAGGGAAGTTGTATCTGCAATGTGAATTTTTTCATTTTTTACAACTTCTTTTATGATAATGTCTATGAAATTTGGAAATTTATGGATCCAAATGATTTGTGTTGCATGTTATGTACTTGTCCACAAATTGTTCAATATGTGAGTTGTTTTTATTTACATAGACTGGTGCACCCTCTATCCACAACAGTGTGTGGTCATGCTCACTCCCCCTATTCTGGAACTCAGTCACAAAAAAGTAGTCCGATATTTTTCCGAATAAAGTTTCATCATGGCATATCAATTGGCTCAAATCATTTATTCTATGTCTATAGTAGCGAGTAGATGTCACCGGGTCTTTTATTATGAGGTAGCCAATGTCATCATTTTCCAATGTATCAATTTGTTTTTTCCTTTTCTTGTTCCTATACAATGCATACACCATAGCCACCAATGGATCCCAACGATGATCTGCACTTGTAAATGTGATGCAAAATGTTGGCAGTCCCAATTGTTGAATCATTGAAAAAATATTTTTTTTGTTTTGTTGCAAATAGTCAGGAGAGATGCAAATGTTTTTGAAATCTATGTATCCAATATCATATTTCAATATTTTTTCTAGGTTTTGTTTGTAATTGACATCTTTGGCCAATAACTTTATTCCTTGTAGCTAGACTTTTATTATTCACACCCACACGCAAGACAACACTTGCTCAATTATTATGCGCATTGTTTTGAAAAACAAATTTGTTATGTGACAGGAGAAGTCACCACTTGAATTTAGCAGTTCCCATCGAACTATTTTATGGTAGATGAATCAATCTGTAATGTCACTAGGACGTGGATCTCCATAGAAAAGTGTTGGGAAGTTCATTTCCTCAAAAAAATTGTCCTTGAATATTCTAAGTTGACGTTAGCCCTCAATAGGTGCAATTTCGACAATCTTGTCTTGCAAGTCACGAATATGCTGTGAGTCCATGAATCCATGTATCAATGTTTCAACAGTTCTTTCATTCTTCGATTCATCGCTTGTATAAAATTCACTAGCAGTCTCGCGAGTATGTACAGAGCTATCATTCCCTTCTCCAAAACATTGTTCCAGTTCTCATTTATACAAATTTTGTGTGCTTTGTACAGGGCCCTGGAACATAATTCTTTTAATTCTTTCATGAAAACATGAACACGCACTTTACCTGTCTGGTATACATTTTTATTTTGCAAGCGTCTTTTGAGAGATGCAAAAATTGTAATTGTATCGCTAATGAATTGTGGCAAAGATTTTCGCACAACATATAGTTGGATAGGAACATTAATAATTGATCTTGTTAAGCCCATTTGGGGTCGTTTATAGCCCCAGGGTCTGATTTGTGCAAATGAAATTAGCAGAGACACAAGTATATCTTCAATATATGTAAGTGTACTTACATCTGGTAGTGGTGTATTACATCTTATTTGGTCAGGTGTTGCAAAGTGTGGCAGTTTTCCATTTTCAAGTGATCATTTGCATGGAAGACAAATATTTCCACTGGAAAATGTTCTATCATTTAGTGTCAAGCCGAGGTATTCTGCTTCCAAATCAAGAATGAAAGACTTAGTGTTTTTTACGAAAATCAATTTATCGCAAATCGCACATGCAATGGAAGGAGTGTCTTTAATTTGTTTCATATAGATTTGTTTTGCATATTTCTTCCCTAGACAAGTATGCATGGAAAGTGTTTGTTGGTTTCATTGCTAGGAGTGCATGGTGTTGGGTCTAGGCCACGAAATGTGATTTTTTCCTCTTGTTCAGTACCATGACCATTGTGGGATATGTGGCCATACCTATTTCTCTCATGTATCTATTTTTTCAAGATGTGGTAGGTTAACTTATGCTAGCCACTGGAAACTAGTTTCACTTGTTGACAAGCCATGTTGGAGGTGGAATCGAAATTTCTTATGGTCATTGCATCCTCACCATATTGATGATGAAAACTGTGATGTTATTTGTCTTTGGACATATGATGTTTGTGTTCAATAGAAAATGTGAAAATGTGATTGTGTTGTGCATGGACAATTTTTTTTAGGTTGTGATATGTGAGTTTTTGTCTAGAAGCAAGCTTACCAATGTATTTTTTTCTCACGTATGACCTTTTTCAAGTTGTGATAAATTAGTCTACATTTTTTGTTCAAGTTCTATATCACCTCATGACAACTGGGACGAATTTCATTCTAATTAAATAACATGTGACGCTTATGCAGATTCGATGTGGTTTGGGTGGCATGGACATCGGATCCTGGACTAGTAGTATTTCTTATACTACCAATGTGTTTTTTTCTCTCATGTATGACCTTTTTCAAGTTGTGATAAGTTAGTATATGTTTTTTGTTGAAGCTCTGTATGGCCTCATCACAAATAGGATGAGTTTCATTCTCACTAAATAGCATGCGACACTTATACAGATTCAATGCGGTTTGGGTGGCATGGACAGTGAACTCTGAACTAGTAGTATTTCTCATCGAAGGTTGATAATGGATATGTGGCATATCTGTTTTCAATGAGATGATGTCAATTTTTAGATCGTAGTTTGAATCGATACATTAGGAATGGAAAGTACCATCTGACAGTGATCAAAATCTAGACCAGGGGGTCAAATTTTGCTCAAATTGCAAATTGCTCAAAATGTAATGAAAACGATGCCATTGCGTCCGTCTCATCTTCCTGATTCTGGTGGTATATTTACTTTCTCAAACGGAGTCCGTATGGAGAAGATATCGCCATTTGTTCGCCAAGACAAACATGCAAAAAAAAATTAAATGTTGACTGTACCAGTCCGTACAGGACACGTCGCAGGTCCGTACATCATACGTGGCAAGTCCGTACAGGACATGTGGCGGCTCCAGATGATGGCACGTGTCAGGCAGATTTGGAATTTTTGGTGTACGGTTGGACCAATTCGAAAGTGACACGTGTCACCACTGAAAGGGTGACACGTGGAACGGGTGACGTCAGCGGCTGACATGGCAGGCTGACGCAGCAGGTGACTGGACCGTACGACGATGATGTGGCAAGGTCGACTGGGAAGTATGGTGAAGTGACGTGTCTGGCATGTGGATCAATCGGTGTTTGACACGTGGCATCATTTGGGCGAATGGTAAGGTGCCACGTGGCCCAGTCAAGGGCTGCCACGTGGCACCCCGTGATTTGATGTTGGGTTTACATGTAAAAGTTTTTGTATGTCACTGGATGGATTCGAACGGGTGACCTCCTGACTATGCAACGCCTTCACAAACCTCCGCTAGCCAATGCGCCACCATGTGTTACTTGGTATACTAATGGAACGGATTGTATTTCAATTAGCATATTGGTATGGTTTGGGCCGCGACCGGGCCGGGGCTTAGCCCCAGCCCTTGGTCATGCACCATTTAACATGTGACCACCGTTTTTATACACCATATGCGTGTGGGTTTATACAACGGAGTTATTTAAATATTGTAACCCATGGTTCTATCCATAGCATTAAACCATATGTTATACGCGCGGGTGATTATATGTGGTTCCGTTGTTTTATATGTAACCAACAGCCATATAATATGGTGTATGCGTGCATTTTCATATGTGGTTTCAAACCGTTATGTAACCAATAACTCCCGCCAAGTGTCATTCCATTATTTGATATGGAACGGAGCCCATTTTTTTAAAAGCGCGTGGTCCTATGGGCTCATATGCCCCACATCTTGACGGTTGGGGGGTATTACTTCCGTTAACCGTCCTACAGTTTGGACCATTTTTCGAAACCACTCGGTGCTGTGTTTTAACGCATTTTGGGAGTGTGTTCCTGGTTCATGCACACATAGGTGCGTTTTGTAGAACCAGTTCCAGCAAAGTTGAAGGAGGAAAATGGAGGAGGCCTAATTTCTTCATCGTTTGGCCGATTGAGGTGTCGTAAAAGCCCAACTAGGGGTTTTTGGATGTGTTGGATCCATTGGTGCTGTTTTCACAGCCATTTGAAGACTTCTTCTGCAATTTTTTCACCATTGAAGTTCCAGGAAGCTCTAGGGAGCTTGAAGCCCTCTTTGATGGAGGACATGGTTTGGTGAGACTATGTTTGTTTTATGTGATTGAATAATCATTTTTGGCTAATTGATATGCTCTGAACACATTGGGACAGGTTTCAGAGGCTGTTGAGGACTTTTACAGGTTTTTTTGCCAAAGAGAAGCTCAGGGAAGCTTATGGCCACATGTAGAAGAGGTCATGCCCGAATGAGCCATGATCTGTTTTCAGAGTTCTATCAGTCATTTTTGGGGGTTTTATGTGTTCTGATCTCAATGGTACAGTTTGTTTTTCCATTGGAGTTGAGAAGTAGC
>SNQJ01S0256823.1:0-12485 GCA_010110895.2 Picea sitchensis | reverse complement strand
ATTTTATTACAATATTATATTTTTTTATAATACAATTTAATTGTTAATTTGATTAAATATCTCTCGAGTGATGTAAGGTTAGGATTCAATAAGGTTTATTTTCCACCCATCATCTCAATTGTGGTTATTTGGTCATTTTTCAATCTCAATTGCTTCCTTGCATTTTCTATTGTAATAATGATCTACCTTGGCCAATATTTTGGATTCTTCAATGCAAATGTGGTGTTTTGTCCTATCTGAGTGATCAATGAATGTAGAAGGACAAATATGGCTGTTCTTGATCTTTTTGGGGGTGCTCTTGCATCTTGATTTCTATGGACCAACCAATTTCACCAACGTGAGGTTTCTCATATGTGCATGGAATCATGTAGACACCTTTTTGTTTCATGAGATTGATGAGGTCATTTATAAATTTTAGGGAGTTTATAACAATGGTTTGGGGGTTTGAAATTTTCACTGTTATTATTCTTCTTCAAAACCCAAGCTATTTTATCAGTAGTCCCTTGTATGTAAGGAAATAATACTTTGGAAACTTCTTTGGAACATGCTTTGTTCCTAGGACCTTTACTTGCATTTTGAAAGGCCTCCACCCCTTCATTTTGTTTTACCCATTGTGTCTAAATTTGTTTACAAGATGGACTCATCTTCCTTATTCCAAATTATCTTTGTCTAAAATTCTAAGGGCTCTAGTTGATGAAGTGTTGAGAAATCCAAATTTTTGCATGGAATGGTGATGGGATTCTACATGTGGGCATTTCTTAGTATGCGTATTTTTCTTAAATACATGGTGTTCCATAGATCTATTAAGACTTTTAGTGACCAAGAAGTTAAAAAAGGGCAGGCTTCCCTTCTCTTCAATTTCCATAGTGAATCTTATATGTTTGGATTGATTATTGAGGTGGTCAACAAACTTGTTTAGACTCTAATGTTTTTGCAAAAATATGACAAAATTATCATCCACAAATATTAAAAAAAAAAATAGGCTGTAGAGGAAAAGAGACAAGGACCATACAAAATTCTCTATGAATAAATTTGCAACAATAGGGAATATAGATGATCCTATTGCCACTCCACAAGTATGTTTAATCTTATCCACATATTAGGTTGTAGAGGAAAAGAGGCAAGGGCCTTATTCTCAAAATCCTCCATGATCAAACTGGGAATAACAAGGGATACATGTGATCCCATTGACATTCCACAAGTATGTTTACATAATTTTTCCCCTTGGAAACTAAAAAATGTTGAATTCAAACACATTTCAACTAAATCTGTTGTTTTTTGGTTTGTGATCCCTTTTATAACTTCAACCACATCATCAATAGTGCATTGAACCTTGATATATATAAGAGAGAATATATCCATTAACTTAAGAAGTTATCCCTTAAACTTCATAGATAACAAAACAATCACACCATAAAGAAGAACCCTTAAGGTAGGGTAACACCATCAAATAGTCCTTATGGAAGGAATCACTCCACAAGTCATGCTTTCTACAAGACAACACATCCAACATATCCTCAATACAATGATACTCATGTGCATTTATACTTTCTCATGTGTATTCTTATGGGTCTATGCCAACTACCCCTTCTTATTATATTATTTCCTTTTAACTACCTAGTGGGCCTATTTATTACCCATCAACTAACAAGTGGGCCTATTCCATGATTGTGGCCACATAAAATTCATAATTCCCTTAGGTACCTCCCTAGGTACATTCCATTCCATTCCATTCCCCTTTTCATGTTTCATCCTTGAAACATGGAAATAAGCCATATAATATGACTGCTAAGAAATGTAGTCAATTGGTACCAACATTTATCCATCCTAGTGAAATGTGGACATGGGTTCCAATTGTGGCTTTTCCTCGTTCTTGATTTTAGTTTCTCCTTGGGATCCATGTCTTTGCCACACTATTCTAATATCTCCACGCATTTCTTTTAGTCCTCCACGTGCCTCCATAATGGTTTCCTTTCTAGTTATATGTTGATCCATAGTAAGTTTGTTAATGCTCATGCCCTTGTCTTGACCATTGTTGTTTCTCTTAGTGTTCTCGGTGGCGATATATAGAAAACTTAACTATTAGTTATTCTTTCTTTCATTAGCTTCTTCTTCCTTTTATGCCCATTGTAGGGATTTTTTTCATGTGCTACTATCATATTAAGGGAGTTTTGAGGTAAAAAATGAGCCTAAAAAATGTACTATCAAAATCAACTTTAAAAGAACCAATAGGATTCAATATGATGATGTCAACCATAAGGGTAAATATTTTTGGAGGGAAAGGAGGAAATCTACATTTTTTTAATCATATTTTTGACTCATTTCCTTATAGGTTTACTCAAATTTCAAGTGTAGGCACTCATTGCACGTGTAATTAAATTCCACATCCAACTAGTATAAACTCTGCATACTTTTGATAGATCCATGATGAGATAAACTATAAATACATGAAAAAAAATGTTTCTTTCAAGAAACATGTTTTTCTTCCCACCCATGTATTTCCAATTTATCTCACCACGGTTCTATAAAAAACATGTAGAGTGGGTGCTTGTTGGATGCAAAATTTAATTCCACATCCAACAATTGCCTAGACTTTAAAGTTGAGAAAACCTATAAAGAGATAACTTGAAAATGTTGATGAATGTATCTATGTGAGACACTCTCCAGCTTACAAACCTGTGAGGTGTGGATCATTGCAGCTATGTGAAGCCTTTCTCTCAGCTTACAAACCTGAGAGAAAGACCCTAAGAAGTGTACGTGGTTCCTGCCTGGGACAGAGCTAGGAACGTAGAGATGACCTCGTCCATTCAAAGAGTGGGAAGAACTCCAGATGATTATCCAGTGGGAAATGCGATCTGATGAGTTGGACATGCCTGTGGTTGAGCACAAGGTGAACGTGTGAAATCACAAAGTGCTGGGTGCATCGTTATGTGAAAAGAAATGAATATGATGTGTTAGCCTCCTTTGAGCAACAGAGTTGACGAGAAAACTCCAGATGATTCTCATCTCTGAGGTAGTGGGAAAGAAGATATGTAGAGTGGACGTGCTTGTGGATGAGCACAAGTGAACGTGTGTAGATCTGGTTCTTCTGTGTAATGCAATGAGCCAGAGCTATGAAATCCCTATGGGTGTGCCCCTAGTGGATGAGCACTAGTGGGTGTATCAGATCCTTTGCTATATGTTGTTCAAGAGTCATACCTGCCTGTAACCCTAATTGTTATGTATAGGGTACAGGTCATCCCCACTTTAACGTGATTAATAATAAATGTAAAAGATAATTAATATTGTTAATAATAAGAATAATGATAATAAATTATTAAAGTGACTTACAGAGGTCGGTCCTGTTGAGCCAATAAACGCCTTTATTGTTTTGACAAGTCTAATATAAGTAAGGGATGATTCCCCATTGTGGAATCATATCATACTTGTGAGTTTGTAAATTTCAACAAGTACACTTCTTTGGAAAAAGGTGCGCACCTCTCTTGGGTGCTAGAGTTATAGGGTTTAAGAACCCTCTTGTGTGCTAGGTATTTCTTGGAGGTGAAGGTATTTCTCTTGAAGAATATAGCAAAGGATTTGGTTGGGTTTTCTTCCCTTGTTGAGAAGGGTTTCTCGGGATACATTTTGTGTTCTTGTGCATGGTGCTTCTTCTTGTGATATTGATTGTTGCAACATTTATGGTTATGGTTAAATGATAAAATGGATTAAACTTCATGCTTAACCTAGCCTATTGAAAAGTAAACATGGTATCAGAGCATAGGTCTTGAAGAACCCATTGCACAATCTACAATCTTTTATCAGCCATCTCTCCTCTTCTGTAGAACCGTACGACCCTCCTAGGGTTTCCAGAAAATCTATATGGCCTCCTCAGTGGTGATTCAACCCTTAATACTTGGAAACTGGGGCTACTCCATAAGCTCTCAAAACGAAATTCTGAGAAATTTTGATTTTTGGACCTAGGGTTTCAAGGGTACCAGAGATTCCTGCAGAATATTAATTCTAGGGTTTCTAAAGAAACATTTTTCTTGAATCAACAAGCATCTCAGTGATACTACCAAATTGATTATTGGCAGTCATAAGTCCAAATAATCCAAGGTTGCTAATTCAACCTAATCATTAGTTTTTCAAAATCCAGTCGGCAAGTGTTCGAAGAAACAAATCAATGAAGAACAAAACATTAGTAGAAGATAGGCTTGATGGAGCAAACAACTTCAACCCTTGGAAATCAAAGCTTCTAGTCACTCTTGAATAAGATTATCTCTTGGATGTAACAACTAAAACTCTACCAGACACAACTACCGATATAGAAAATAAGAAGATAAGAAAAGAAGAAGATGTCAAAGCAAGAAAAATAATCATCTACTCAATAAGAGATCACCTCTTACCCCGTATTGCAAATCTGAAGACAACCTATGATATGTATAAAACATTAAAAGGAATGTTTGAAAGTGAAAACACTCTCAGAGCTCTTACCTTAAAGAGCGAACTTCAAAGTACCAAGACGATGAAGGATGACACGATTGCACTCTTATTTATGAATTTATCAAAGATTAAAGAACATCTAGAGACCATTGGGGAAATCATGTCTGATAGAGAACTTGTCTTAACCACTCTCCAGAATATTCCAAAATCATGGGAGCCTTTCATTCAAAGTATCAGTGTAAGAGAAGCTCTACCAACCTTTGAGCGTCTATGGGTAGATTGCACTCAAGGAGAGCTTAGACTTAGAAATAGAGGAGTGGAAGATTCCTCAGAAGAAAATCATGCTCTTGCACTTCATACAAAGAAGGGGGGAAAATTCAAAAGAAATTTCAGGAAAACATTTAAGGGTGAAAAGTCTTCATCAAATCCAGGTTATCAAAGAAGAGATGTTTCATAAATTCAGTGCTTCAGAAGTGACAAGTATGGACACATTGCAAGAAAATGTCCAACCAGGAAGAAGGAAAGACAATATGCTTCCACCGCTGACATTGATCCAGATCCACCTCAAAAGAGTGAAGAGAAGAGAGAGGAGAAGTGCTTACTCTAAAAGGACATGACTACAACTAGGTAAATCAATTGATCTCTAATCTTATAGTTGATTGCATCTTTTTTAATAAATGATGAATATTGTTTCTAGTACGAGAGCTCTCAATATTTGGACCATTATCCCTGGTACGGGAGTCCAAACCATATTTAATTTGTTCATCATACAAGAACAAGAAGAAACGATGTTTCCCTTGAAGAAGAGATAGCTCTTCAAAATGCAAAGAATCTCAGATGAAGATTAATAGTGAGACAATTTTGTTCTCCCCCTTTAGCAGTTCAAAGGGAGACATACATTATTCCAATTGATCCAGTTACTCTAGTTGATATTTTTAGTAGGACATAAAAGGGCTACTTAGAGGCTGAGAAACATGCAAGCCCATCAAGGCACATTCCAAGAAGGTAATTCGAGCTATCCTTCAGTCATAAGCCACTTCATTGATGTTGAGCCTTCTTGTCTTAAGAAAGCAACATGAGAACAAGTATGACAAGATGCCATAACAGAAGAATACTAGTATATCTTAAGATCAAGCATGCAACTAATGGAAGTGTCAAGAAATACAAAACGAAATCTATAGCCAAATATTTCTTACAAACAAAGGGAGTTGTCTATGATAAGACACTTGTTCCAGTAAACCCGATGCACTTCCATCCATGAGTTGGAAACTATATCAGATAGATATATTCTTGATGAGTTTGGATTTCAGCAAGAGTGTTGTTGATCCAAACCTATATCATTATAGTGTTGATGACGAGAGCCTGATCCTGATGAATTATCCAGAAAGTGTTGTTGTTGGATACAAGTAATCCATGACTTTTGAATTCGAGATGAAGAATCTGAGTATGATGCACTACTTATTGGGACAAGAAGTATGACAGAGGAATGATAAGATTTCTCTTGAGTCAAGGAAAATATACAGTGAAAATATTAAAGAAGTTCAGTATGATAGAATGAAAAATCCACCGTGATGGATTTAAAGAAGAAGGTTCATGATGATTCAGCCAATACTGGTCCAAAGTCGATTGGATCACTGATGTATCTGGTTAACACCAGACTTTATTCATGCCATGAAATGAATACGATTAGGCAGACTCACTAGACAACAACAAAACATGTATTGAGATATATACGAGGCACAGTTGGATATGGCCTGAGATATTCCTCTAGTATGAACTTGAGTTTGCAGGATATGCCGATTCATATTGAGAAAAAATACAGTGGACTAGGAGAACACATTTGGTTGATGTTCTACCATAAATTTTTCCATGGTTTCCTGATACAACAGGAAATAAAACTATGTGACCTTAAGTACCACAGAGTCAAAGAAAATAACATCGAGTGTGCGAAGCAATGTGGCTTCACTAGTTTCTAACAGATTTACTTGACTATGAGATGGATCATATGATGATAACCAAGAGCCGTGTGTAAATCTCATTGAGAACAAAATGTTTCCATATGGATCGAAACACGATGAGATGAAATATCCTTAGATCAGAGATATGATGCAGAGGAAAATCGTACACTTGTAGTACCTTCCTACACATGAGCAGATTATAGACATCTTCACCAGAGTAACTTGGTGAAAAATGCCTTCCTAGTTAAGAGGGAGTATTGATGACTCCNATGAATGCAACTATGTGAGACATTCTCCAGCTTACAAGCCTATGAGGTTTGGGTCATTGCAACTATGTGAAGCCTTTCTCTTAGCTTACAAACCTGAGAGAAATCCCCTAAGAAGGGTACGTGGTTCCTGCCTGAGACAGAGCTAGGAATGTATAGATGACCTCCTCCATTCAGAGAGTGAGAATAACTCTAGATGGTTATCCAGTGGGAAAGGTGATCTAATGAGTTGGACGTGCATGTGGCTGAGCACAAGGTGAACGTGTGAAATCCCAAAGTGATGGGTGCATCATCATGTGAACATAAATGAAGATGACGTGTTATCCCCTTCTGAGAAGCAGAGTTGACGATAAAACTCCAGATGATTCTCCTGTGTGAGGCAGTGGGAAAGAAGATCTGTAGAGTGGACGTGCCTGTGGATGAGCACATGTGAACATGTGTAGATCTGGTTCTTCTATGTAATGCAGTGAGCCAGAGCTATGAAATCCCTATGGATGTGCCCCTAGTGGATGAGCACTAGTGGGTGTATCATATCCTTTGCTATATGTTATTCAAGAGTCAGACCTGCCTGTAACCCTAATTGTTATGTAAAGGGTACAGGTCAGCCCCACCTTAATGTGATTAATAATAAATGTAAAAGATAACTAATATTGTTGATATTAATATTAATAATAATAATAAATTACTAAAGTGACTTAGAGAGGTCGGCCCTGTTGAGCCAATAGATTCCCTTGTTGATTTGACAAGTCTAATATAAGTAAGGGATGATTCCCCATTGTGGAATCATATCATACTTGTGAGTTTGGAAATTTCAGCAAGTACACTTCTTTGGAAAAAGGTGCACACCTCTCTTGGGTGCTAGAGTTCTAGGGTTTAAGCACTCTCTTGTGTGATAGGTCTTTCTTGGAGGTGAAGGTCTTTCTCTTGAATAATATAGCAAAGGATTTGGCTGGGTTTTCTTCCCTTGTTGAGAAGGGTTTCCCAGGATACATTTTGTGTTCTTGTGCATGGTGCTTCTTCTTGTGATCTTGATTGCTACAACATTTATGGTTATGGTTAAATGATAAAATGGATTAAACTTCATGATTAACCTAGCCTATTGAAAAATCAACAGAAAAGACAATTAAAAAAAGTAGTTTTCTTTATTTCCCTCTGAAAATTCACAACTCTTATTTTATTATTTTCCTTAGGAGGCCCATTTTAGACAACAAAGTTCCCCTAATGAGATTATTCTTTTGATTCAACCTCTAACTCTTTGTCTAGTGTGTCATTAGTTATTGCAATTAATTTCCTTGCAAGGACTTTTTTAGGTGCCCCCTTGGGTCCTTATTGTTTTGTAAGAGAAATATCCTACAATGTACTTTTCTTTTTCACGTACCAAAGTTTCAAAAACTTCTTTTGTACATTACTATTACCTATATTGATTGAGTCCATCCAAGGGTATCCCAAAACAATATCTACATGTTATCCATATCTATGGAATGGAAATCTAAATGCAACAAATATTTATCCATGGTAATCTTAAAATCTTTAAAAATTGAAACTTTTTTACCCTCAATCTGTGTGTTTTGAATATTATTTGTAGGAACTTGCAATCTTTTAGCCAAGTTAACATTGTTGAAATTATGATTACTACTAAGGTTTATAGAAAAAATAATATTTTCTTGTTGAACACATCCATGAACCCATAATAGGAAGTTTGTACATGAAAACAAACCTTTGGTATTTTGTTTATCCTTCCTCCCAACACGAGACCACCTGTCCAAAAATACCCATTCATGTTCCTCATCCCATTCATGTTCCTCATATGAAAGTGCATTAATCTTGTCATAGTTAAGAAAATTCCACTATATGATTGCAACATCTTTTAAATTAAGACCTACCCCAAATTCCCACTCCTTTCTCCATGTTGAATTTCTTTCTTTTATGTATTCTTTAATACTAGGACCACCATATTTTCCTCTAAAATTCATCATGCTTGTGAAAACCCAAACATAGAATGAGGGTTTTAAAGAAAATCACTTACTTTTCAAGGGAGCTCTTTTATGTTATTAGGGTTTGAGGCGGCTAATGTAAAATGATTGTAAATTCTGTGATAATTCTTGGATTGGATATTATTACCACAATTATGAAATTCCACATCCAACCTCAATTTATTGGCACTGGTTTGACTGAAATCTATGCATTCTATCAAAAGATATCCAATATGCAATCTGTGTTATGCCATCACTGGAAAAAAACACTAAAGTAGTTGATTTTAAACCAGTGATAACTCCACTTCTTTGACTTCGATTTGGATGATTTTTAGGAAAATAAGTAATTTTTCGAGGAACTCAAATCTACAATTAGTTTCTTCAAATTTTGTATAGAAAGTTTCATAAATCGACCTAAATGTTGTCATCCTTTTTTTCTTTTAAAAATCTGTAAAAAGAAAAAAATTGTCCATTTGTGCCCAAGAAAGAGCTCTGATACCACTTTGTAGTGAACCTTGATAGATATAAGAGAGAATATAACCCTTAAATTCATAAATAAACCCTTAAAATTCATAGGTACCAAAACAATCACACCATAAAGAACACACAAATATAGAGAAGAACCCTTAAGGTAGGGTAACACCATCAAACACTCCTTATGGAAAGAATCACTCCACAAGCCATGCTTGCTAAAATACAAAACATCCAACATATCCTCAAAAAAATGATACACATATGTATTTATACTTTCCTATCAATATTCTTAAGGGTCTATATCAACTACCCCTTATTATTATATTATTTCCTTTTAACTATCTAGTGGGCCTATTTTTCTTTAACTGATATAAATTGTGTGTATCTAGTACCGACAACCCGTAAACCAATACTAGAAGAAACTTGTGACTTGGAAAGGGTCGAGACGTTAAAAAACACTCCCATATGGGGGTCCCACACTAGCGGGGTGCCTACCCTTCGATCCTCATCAAAACATACCAATATTAATCATTCAACATGTATAGACTCTACCATCCTCTAGTTTTGAACCCGTGATCTCCGAGGAGTAAACACATGTTCTTAACCATTAGGCCCACTAAAACTGCACCTAGTGGGCCTATTTATTAACCATCGACTAACAACTAGGCTTATTCCATTATTATAGCCACATTACATTCATTATCCCCTTGGGTACCTCTCTAGGTACCCCACACTATCCTCCCTAGGTACACTACAAATATGATTTTTTTGTGAAAAGAGAGACTATGCTAGAACTCACAAGAATATCATTTTTCTCAAGCTTAATTTCTTTAATCACTTTTACAAAAAAGGTTAAGTCCTTCAAAAAGGAGTTTGCATTTCCTATAAAGGTTTGAGATTTTGTGTCAAGTGTTTAGCCATCTTATAGATTGGGTTGCATATTATGTTGACTATGGGCTTAAGAGGGGCCCATTCTTTATGAATTTTTGGAAGGTCATAAATCCTAGAGCTATCAACATCTTCTTACAATCCTCATCCAAATTTGCATGTTATATTTGTAGATGGACTTGGAAACCTCTTTTGAAACCTTATTAACATGATTTTTAACAACTTTTTTATAACTTCCACTATTGTTTAGATGGTTTAGAAATTTTTGCAAAGAGTCACACTTTTGTTCATGATTACTACTTGTTGATGCCTTAACTAGCCCCAAGTTGGCAGACTTGGGGACCCCCCCTTTTTTGTTTTTAGATTTTTCATTTTGAAGACACACTCTTGAAAATGCCCTCCTGATCTGTTTAGGCTCCAGGGATGATTTTAGGGGCTAAATTTCGCTCATGGGCTAATTTTCCAAGGTTTTCCCCAAAAAAATATTCTCTATTCTAAATATTATTCGCCCAAATTCTATAGGATGAAATTATTTTACCTTAAAAATTGCCAAAATTTTATACAAACTATATAAAATCCTTATAAATTTGAATATTTTTACAAAAATATCGCCAAACATTTTATAGTTGGCATATGAAGGATTAGTAAGATTCACCAAGGTTTGTACATTTTAAAATAAATTTCCATCCTTAAAATCATCCTTGTGTTCAACCCACAAAAACCCCTTGAGTCAATCAATTTGTGGACCCTCCTTTCAACCTCTTCAACTATGCTTTGTTTTCTCTAACCTTATTCTTTCAAAGCTTCATTAATGGTAACTTGATCTTGATCGGATTTACTCGTATTGGATGCATTTTTTTATGATTCTGCTTCATAATGCATTTCATCATAGTTGTGCCAGTTGCAATGTCAAGTTGATTTGCCTTGCAAATTTTCTTTTCTTGCATTCGTCGTATTGCCTATGTCGTAGACTTTACTTCTGCACCACTTGGATTTAACTGGCTCTAACCTAATTTAAAGTATTTTTCAACTTTGTCTACGGTACAAAAGTTGTCCTTCATCGTAGGTTGGCTCAGAGCTGGGTTTTGGGAAGAATTGACATTTTCACCAAGTCTTGGGTTTGAGGTGCATCAATGGCCAATGTGCCCTTTTCCTGGATTAACATCTCTCAAGTGGCTATGAATCCTACTGACATCTATCAATGTATTTAAATCCTATATAAAAAAAAAACCCAAGATATGTAGTCATAACTTAATTTCAATAGAGCATCATCCCCAATGGAACTTAGACTTTCAATTTAAAAATGGGTTGACACGCCATTTTGAGTCCCGACCAAAATGATATTTTGATCCTTGAAAAATGTTGTATGTAGGTCTTTGAGAATTGCAACTCAATGGTGTTGGAAACATGGCAACGAATTTCCCATGCGGTCACATGCACATGCATGCAACTGTATTAGGAATTCACATGTATGCACTCTTTTGTGAACAGATAGTGTAACTGGTGGATCTAATTATAATCAGTTAGTCTAATTGTTTGAGAGATGCTATATATACGAGCATACCCATAGAGGTGAGAGTGCAATGAGTGTAGAGTGTGTGAGTAAGACACAATACTGTGGAGTATAGTGTGTCTGTGAGGATAGGATGGTTGTATTCCTGTGATGGCTATTGTAATTCTCCCTTGAATAATACGAATACTGACTATCATTTCCCCGTGGTTTTTTCCCGCATTGGGTTTCGACATAAATAACTCTGTCAATTGTGTGATTGTTGCTATGTTTGGTTTGATTTTCTCGATTTTATGCTTTGTAGTTGCTCTTTTTTACTTCCACTTCTTGACAAGTGGTATCAAAGCACATAGTTGAAGGATTTGAGAGTGAAGGAGAAAAGAATCCGGTCGCTGGATATCAGAGCAGGTTAACCAAGCCGAACAAATTTGTGTGAGTTCAAGAGATCCATTGGATGAGATCTTCTGTGCGAAAGAAAGAGCATCCAATTTCATGTCATGGGGGAAAGCTTCTACAGAAACTAGGGTGAGGAGATATGTGTGCCAAGTGCATGAGGGTGATAGTTTCTTGTCTATCATGGGCCAACCCTGTCAAGGGGGGTGATAATTCACTCGTAAACTTCCTGTGGATTCGAATTGCCAAGAACATCACGCCCTACACATTCCTAGAGGCGCTATAGCCCTAATTAAAAGATCATCGCTATTTGAGGTATATGGGAGGAGTGATACAGATGGATCATCACTTTTTATATCCCAAGGAAGACGTGATATGCACGGATAATTCTTAGATCATCGCTGACAATGTTTTATGGAGGGAGCGACACCCATGGTGAGTCTTGGTATGAAAACGATTTAGGGTTATGCTATTCACATGAGGTATGGAAACAGATTCTTGTTTCATTAAGCTCAAGACATATGTTTTAAAGGATCGACTTTATTAAAGGATAGTAGAATTATGCACATGAAGAATCCTTTTTATTATGCACATGGGAGGA
>SNQJ01S0256818.1:0-12485 GCA_010110895.2 Picea sitchensis | reverse complement strand
GGTACAACCTTGCGGAATTTTAAAAGCCCTAGGAAACTAGCATGTGGACATGTGGTCCGTTACTATCCTTTAACTCCCTATGTGTGAGTTAATCTAGAAAAGCATGAAACTATCCTAGATTGATCATGTGGGCATGTGTGGGTCCGTTACAAACCTTTAACTCTCCTAGTTTTTTGATCTAAGAAAGCAAAATTCCAAGCACTATCCTACTTTTGTGGCATGTGGGCATGTATGGGCCCGTTACAAATTTAAGATATGTTTGAAAAAATGAAACTAAGAGGGGCCCCAAAAGGGCCTTTGTCCTCTCCTAAAGGTTTTTGAAATTTTTGTTTTAAGGGAGATGAGATCGTTTTCGCAATCATTTTCTGGTTCTCAAGATCGCTTGATGGCGCAAGAGAACAGCATACTCAAGATTGTTACTTCAATTTCTAGTCCCAAATGTGAGTTAGGTGTGATTAAGTATTATTGTCCAACTTAGATTATAAATCAAAGCAAGCCATCCACATGGAAAAAAGAAAATAAGGGGAAATTATTTTTATCCACCTAAGTGCCTATGTTTGTTTGACTATCCCCTTTATAACTTGAGGGGTCTAAGTGGTGTAGTATTTAATGCATGCATATCATCATTCTTAAGAAGGAAAATGATTTTCCCCACATCCAAGACTTTACAATGTAAAATTTAGATCAATTGCGCGCCCCCTAGTTCATACACAGGCGCACAGAGCGCATGGGCGCTATCTGAATTGAGACAGAAAGCGCATGCGCGTAGAGAGAAACTATTTAACAGGCGCATGCACACACAATGCATATCTGTGGGGATGGAATACCCGCACGCCTGTGGAAAACGACCGAGAGAGAAAATCCGGATGGATTTCTCTCAATTCTCCCTTGAATTGACTGGTTAGCAGGTCGACAAAGGTCGGTTTGTGTACCTGCAAGTTAATGAAGGCAAAAGGAAAGCAAAATAAACCCAAATGAGGGAGGAATTGATACCTTCTCCCCAGTATGGTCACCAATATGTTTGCACCCAATTCGTCACTTAGTGAGCAAATAAATGGTGCTTACATGCCCAGTTGGGTCTTGCTAGGCATGACAGCTGTAGGGGAAAGAGTTAGAAAAAGAACAACAAAACTATAAACAAGAATTAAATTAAAACAAACTAAAACTATGAGCATATGGAAAAAGAAATAACAAATACAATAAGACCAATATCACCAATGTTTTGAGCTGGTCTATTGATGAAATCCAAAGCACAATGAAGAAAGGGAACTGTGGTTCCTTCTTCCTCCAAAGGAAGGCTCTTGAGGCCCTCACAAACTTTCTCTCCTTACAATAAGAAAATGAGAATGATGGTGAAAGAACTCCAAGCACATTCACTCAATGGATAGGTGAATGGCTCAATGAAATGTTGCCAATGTGTTATTGTCAAAGAGTGAGTCCTTAACAATCTTAGCAGCATAATAATACATGAAATTCCTTGAGAAAATGATGTTTCTTCATGGATTTTTATAGCATGGCATTGGGTGATTATGTAACTCCTTTGAGGTGTGAAAAGGGGCTCTTTAGGGCTCAATTAGGTCTTTGACCAGCCTACCATGCGGATTCAGCTCAGATTTGATGTCAAATCGGCTTGGGAGTTGATCCATTAGTGGTTGGGAGGCCGACCAATTTCAATAAATGCGCCATTTAGTAGGTGCGCGGGTTTTTCACCCAACATCCACGCATCGTGCGTGTATGCGTGCATTGTACGTTGTTGTTCCGCGCATATGCGTGTGCACCTAGATTCTGTAAAGCGCCCTCCAATTTTTGGTTACTTTGTATAGTTTTTTACCCTTTTGCAATGTTGTGGAATTAATCCTGTGCCATGAATGACTTCATTCGTGTTTTGACAATGCGGAGTTCTTGTTGCCACGTGTGGATGAAATTTCAGTGATAACAAGGTTTCAATAAGAAGAGGTCACAGGATGATCTCAAAGACTGCTAGGAGTTAAGAAAATAAAATTCAGGTTGTCAGGAGGGCAATGAGATGAGATCGCTAGAGGATCTCATAGACTGCCGAGGGCAAAGAGGAAATCCCATATTTCCAGTTGGGCAAGGGAGAGTAGATGAGACTGTTTGAAAGTTTCATGAACTCAGGGATGAGTTCGGGTCATTGAGAGGAGATGATAGAGAAGGATCAGACACACTTTCTGATCATTGGAGGAATTGAGATATTCCTTCCACTTAGCCCAGTTGAGGCAAGAGCTTGTGTTGCAGAGGCAACAACAGTGGAAGGACAACCAGATGTGACTGTCAAAGATATGGAGAAGATGTCAGAAGTTTCCCAAGGAGAATAAGGGGAGAACATAATTGACATGCTCACTCCTTGGGAGAAGGAGCTAGAAATGTTAGAGGATTGGCTTAACAATCCAGAACCAGTAGATGACTGCTGAGAGCAGAAATTCATGCAGATGTTAGTAGAGGAGAATTCTGAGGAATTGAAAAAAAAATTCAGCCAGGGAGATGAACAGATGATGATGATTGTAATTCCAAGGCATGCAGCAGTAGATGAAGGGAAATTCCAGTCTGAGGAGCAACTGGAGGAAGCTAGAACTCAACTAGCACAAGGAGAACTGGCAGAAGCAAAGTTGTCAGAGACGGAAGTTGAGCAGCAGCTCAGTGATAAGAATGCAGAATTGGAGTCTGCAGCAGAGTGGAAACTCAATTCCATAAGAGAAGGTAAAGACAACATGGGAGATTGAGCAGATCTGCCAACTAAGGAGAACAAAGAATTGCAGCAGGGCAGACTGCATACAAAGAGCCATCCATTGGAGCAGTTGGACGAGGTAATTGAAGCAATCAAGAAGATGATGATCAAATCAATAGAAGTGGTCAGCAAAGGGAAGTTGAGCAGAGGAGAACCTACCATAGTAGTAGGGAAGCAGAAGCAACAACAGTAGCGAAGTGATGGAGCATATTGACAGCTCCAAAGAACTGTTTGGGATCCAGGTGGATTTTGACAGCCATGCTGGGAAGCTCATGAGCAGGAGCTCATGAATTTCTCACAATAGAGGAGTATGATGCAGGAGCATCACTCCAAGCCAGCTACTCACCATCCATCCATCACATCAAAGCGTTCATTCAATGGAAGGAGAGAGGCGCAACCCTCTCGTTTTTCAAATTTTGAAAAATTGTATTAAATGTTATAAGGTTGGTAGAGCCAAAAACCATGCATGTGCATAGGCTTTAGATAAAGTTTTCCTTAAATGGTTGTAAGTCTGAGATCTAGATCTGATTTGGACTAGACAACCATTCAATGTACTGGAATGTAATTTAATGAGAGTTGGTGAGATGGAGGGAAGAGCTCGAGGAGCCCCTCTTTGTAAAAAGATCTTTTTTGAATCTAAATTTAGTTCAGGCAGAGAAGAACAAAAATAATAGGGAGAAGAGAGGAAGTCGTGACTCTGTTGCAGTCTGAGCTCACATTGTAAAGAGACATTTCATATTAATACAATCATAGAATTTTTTTGTACATGTTGTTGTTCATGTGTTTGTGAGTTCATGAATGAATGTATTTATGTGTTTATGTGTCTTTTATGAATGGTGTGTGTTCATTCATGCTGTAGATGTATGTTAAGTTCCATCTGTAGGAGATAGATAGATTTTCCTATCTGTGAGTTCTTTGATTTCAGGTTTGGGTTCTTTGAGGCTTCATGCAAGAGGTTGCATGATAGAATACTGCGAGTTCTGCAAGCCAGTGCAAGGAGTGCACTTCTGAATTCTGCGGAGTTCAGACAAAGACATGCCAGAAGGGCGCACCAGCTGGAGTCACTGACTCAGGGAGAAACCTCAAGGTTGGTGAACACCTTGGAGGTAAAACTGTGCAGAGGAGGGAACAAAGAGAAGATAGAATGTTTGAAGTTCTATGAATCTCTGCCAAGAGGGCATTGAGCAAGTGCATAGAGTGCACAAAATAATTCTATTTCAAGTTTAGAGAGAAAATAGAATCACTAGAGGATTTTGTGGAAGCTCTTCCAGGAGGGCATTGAGAAGTTGCATAGAGTGCACAAAAGGACTCTTTTTGAGTTTCGTTGGAAAGAGAAGTGTCAAGGAGAGACACTCATAGAGTTATTAAATACTCTGTTAAGCTCAACAAGGAGGGCTTGAGCAGAAGATCGTCAGGAGGACACTAGATTTCCCTTTGAGGACACAGAAGGGCGAGTCCCCTAGAGGCGCGGGTAAACAAAGCTCAGGAAGGATAGTGCCTTAGCATTGTTGGGGACCTATAATCATAGGTAACTCGATTCTTTGACTGTTGATTTGGCTTTCTCTTGTGATGACGAAGTCTGGCTCGGTTGATCTCATTTCTCCCCTCCATTCATTTCACTCGATCCTCCATCACCCTGCTGCGTCTTTCATCCATGTTGTACTCTCACTCCCTTGTCCTTTTGTCCAGTCGACTACATCCCGCTCGACCACCCATCCATGCATAAACCAAACTTAGGGTAAAAAGAAAATCAATAGGTTAATAATGTTAGTAATAAAATTTAGTATAATTGGTTTAATTAAATAGGCTAGACTAGTTAAATAATCCATTAATTAATTAATAATTTAGTTAGGACATAGGTTAGTGTTTTATTAATCCAAACATTAATTAAAAAATAAATGAAAACATTAAAACATAATAAAATACAAATAAAAAACCAAAGTGTATAATTATAATAAACAAACAATAAATAAAATATATAAAACATAAAACAAAACACGTAACATAACAAATTTTATAAACAAAACAAAAAAAATTAAAATTAAAAACCAAACTAAAACACTACCATAAGTCTACCCTCCCATACCTTCATACATCACGTCAAAATAAATCAATGGATAAGGAATTTTCCGGACCCCCCCTCGNTCCCGCTCGACCACCCATCCATGCATAAACCAAACTTAGGGTAAAAAGAAAATCAATAGGTTAATAATGTTAGTAATAAAATTTAGTATAATTGGTTTAATTAAATAGGCTAGACTAGTTAAATAATCCATTAATTAATTAATAATTTAGTTAGGACATAGGTTAGTGTTTTATTAATCCAAACATTAATTAAAAAATAAATGAAAACATTAAAACATAATAAAATACAAATAAAAAACCAAAGTGTATAATTATAATAAACAAACAATAAATAAAATATATAAAACATAAAACAAAACACGTAACATAACAAATTTTATAAACAAAACAAAAAAAATTAAAATTAAAAACCAAACTAAAACACTACCATAAGTCTACCCTCCCATACCTTCATACATCACGTCAAAATAAATCAATGGATAAGGAATTTTCCGGACCCCCCCTCGCCATCCGAAGTTTAACGAGGGGGGGGGGTCCGGAATGGAGTAGGTTCTAAAACCACCCCCTACATAGGTGTCATATCCACATGCCAGCGGACCCTCCCCCCCCAAAAAAAAAACCGCTTACTACCTCAGGGGGGGTCCGGAATACCACTCCGCCACCAAAAAAACCGCTTTCGCAACACTTTGAACAGTCAACTTTCAAAACGATTTCTAGGCAGAATAAATCGAATTTTGAAAAACCAAGAGAAAATTTTCTCCATAATGTGATGAAGAAAAAAAACCTCTCTCAGTTTTTTCACAGGTGCCACAAGAAGAGAGAATCAAATCCATATTCAAGGCCCTTTTTTCCAGTTTTTCATTTTTCTGTGACAGTCCTGATTTTGCGGGAGCTGTTATGGCGAGCTGGAGGCGAATTTGGAGAAACCGAAGGAAATATTTGTCCAGCACATGCCCATATAAAATAACCTCTTTCATTTTTTTCCCAGGTGTCATAATTAAAGAGAAAAATGTGTCTGAGTGGATCTCTTTTTCACAGAAATTCGGCCCGTCTTTCATGGCAGGCAGTTCTAGATTTTTGGGGATTTGTGGCTATATTTAGCCAAGGCGGTTAAATATGACTTACAAAACTTGTTGGGGGATCTCCCCTATTGATTTAGATGATTTTAATGTAAAAGGTGGTTGATCTCATGCCTAGGTAGGCTATGAGCACTGTAACTTCTATCAAGAGATTTTCCAGAAATATAAAGAAACCTTTCACAGGATTCCTGCATATTAGCTATTGGTGAAGTTTTTCCCTCATCGTTGAATGCGTATCTTCCTTTGTTATCATTGTGTTTTCTATCTGATATTTTTAAAAGGAGTTAAAGTTACAGGATTTATCTTTGCATACCGTGTTTTCTGACTTTTAAAAATCTAAATGTTTGTCTTCTGATGTTATAGTGAAGAAATTCTTAAATGATTCTTTACTGTGATTGATAATCTCACCTTTTCTGCTAATCCATCGCTTATTCCCAAAGAATCCAATAGTTTCATTATCTCGCCCTGTGAAAAGACTTCTTATAAACTGTTCTTTGATCTCTATCTTTATGAATAGACCCCATAGCCCAATGGAAGCGTGGAACCTTTTCCAGCCAACCTACCCAACTCAGAAACATATCATATTCTCCACAACTAGCCTAAGATCAAATCTCTAACAAAGATAAATTTGATAGAGAGATCCCTCTCTGAGTCTCGGAGGGTTAGATCCCTGACTCGAAGCAATTTTGATGTTTCCTATGTGACTGCCTCCACAACCTTGGGAAAATTACAGAGTGCTAACAGAATGGCGACCATACTGGCGAACACATTCTCCAGTATTACACTTTAAAGTTCTAGATATGATCACTGATGGTGGACAGTGACCAGACACAAGAAGGCTGAGATCATTCACCTAGCAACTCCAATTATCTCTAGACAGTGCCAACTCAAAAAATCCACTGGAGGAAGAACCTAAAGCATGGCCAAGCAGCCTAGAAAGACCATGTACTCAAGCTCAAATTGCATTCAAGACATATTTGGTTTTATCTACAATTATGTTTTGTCTTATTCTAGTCCTGATCAAAAGTATATTGTTGAGGATTATATTGATATCTGCAAATTGATGAGCCTCGGGAGATCAGATCCCCAATTGTAGATTATGTACATACTTATACACCTGTGCACATCCCAGATGCACCTGTAGAAGTCCTAGTGAGACATAAGCCTCCTGCTTTATCTCCTACTCTTTCTAAATCTCCGAATGGTTGTAAGCCTCTTGCTTCACCTCCTGTACCTGCCAAAATCCTAGACAGATACAAGCCCCTAGATCTGCCTCCTATCCTCCATGAATTCCCTACAAATTACACCAATAATCTACCCAGGTTTGATGGAGAGAATGCCAATATTACTGCTGAAAAGAATATCCAAAGTACTGAGGATTTTCTTGACCTCTTTGTGGTAGACTATGATGATGTCTGCATCAGAATGTTTTCCCTATCATTGGGAGGTAAAGTCAAGAACTAGTTTAAAAATCTCCCAGCTGCAAGAATTAACAATTTCCATCAGTTTGTGCAAGTTTTCCTGGATCCATGGGTGATCATGAGAAATGTCTTTCTCATCCTGGAAGAGTATGACCATTTGAAAAGACAACTAGGGGAAACAATACAATATTTTTCAACAAGGTTCAATAAGATATATCATGTAATGCCTGCTGATATAAGACCACCCCCAGGATCAACACACCTGCATTTCCCAGATGCCTTCGATCCTGAGATGGCATTCCAATTAAGAGAAAGGAACACTGCAAGCCTTGAATAAATGCAAAACATTACAGTTGATGTGGAGGCCAACTTGCTGATCAAAAGGTCAAAGGTAAAGAACAAAAAAAAGGAGCAACTGAAGTCATCAGAAGCTAAACTGGACAATTTGGCTAGAACCATGGAAGAGATGATGTAGAAGATTAGCATAAAAGAAGAACTTGTTGTCCAAAGACATCATGTTCCATTGATTTCAGAGAAAGAAAATGTCATTGTTCCCAAACATTTTGCAGCTCACCATTGGTACCATGGTTTGGATAATGATTCTTTCATGTATTCAATTCATGACGTAGTCAAAGATGAAGCTCCATCTCAACTTGCAGAGGAACAACCAGCTGATATGATGTGCATGTTTGACGACTTTACTTACTTGGATAATCTACCCAAGTGTGATCAGTATGATGATGAGCATGAGGATGAAATAGATGTGAATTGTTCAAAGAAAACAACAACATGTCATTGGCAGGAAGAAGATCAATTACAGCTTAGATATGACAATCAATATGCACATGGAAATTATGATAGCAATGATCAAAGTGCAGAAAATCTCAGAGTAAGTGAAAACACTTTGCCCTTCTGTTTCTCATCTTTTCAATTTCTGAAAAGAAACTCTAGGCCAATTGTAAATAGTGAAGACAAAAATTTCTCTGATCAATCAGTTGAAGATGCCATTAAGGATATGGAGGCTATTCTAAACCCAGAATCGCAGCCCTTGACCTACCTTGATTTTCAAATTCCTGATGAAAGCTTAGAGCCTGAGGAAAATTATGAGTTAATCAAAAATAAATATGTACCATTAAGCTTTAATTCATTTCAGTTTTTGAAAAATAATCTTGAGTATATGCTAAAGTATAAAAACACAAAAAATCAAGAAGTTGCAGTGGAACCAATATAGCAGTCATTTCATCTTCTACAGGATCCAATATCATATGTGTTGGATGACTTGTGTTGTCAAAGTATTTTTCCATCATCCATCTATGGGATAAAATGTTGTTATGATATTGACATGATCAGGCAGTTAGCTTCATTATCTTTTTCAATAGAAGTCACATTACAAAGCCCATCAGAACATTTGCAGCCATATCAGAAATTTTTTTAGGATCTAGACAACGTAAATATAGTACTAGATCATGAGGTTGAATTGGTTGATTTTGAACATCAGGAAATAGGTCATGTTTATCATGATCCTGTAGCTTCCTATATGGAGGAATTTTTATTTTCAGAATACCCATTGGTTCCCAAAGTCTCTGGAATTGTCCATAAACCCAGGACTTTGTGTTGTAAGGATCATGGTGGAAATCAGTATGTGTTGCTTGTGCAAGTTCTATTTCTGATATTGATTAAAAACATTGAAAGAGTAGAGCTAGTAGAGCAGTTGCTTGACTGACTACACTGGCATTATTGTATCATTTAGACAGATGAAATTGTCAGTAGTGTAGGGTAGGTAGCAGTTTTGAATAAGCTTAGCATTCCGAGCATCTCTTCTTTCAACAACATTCATTTTAGTTTGGTTTCAGTTGCAAGATCAAAACAGGTACATGTTGCAGAATAAGATTTTGGGATCAGCCCAATGGATAAAACACCGGTCTGCATGTTCAGAGTTCATTGGTTCTTGATACCTCCTGAAAGAGCTGCCATCCCTAGGTGGAGCCTATGTTGGGGACCTATAATCATCAGTAACTCGATTCTTCGACTGTTGATTTGGCTTTCTCTCGTTATGACGAAGTCTGGCTCGGTTGATCACATTTCTCCCCTCCATTCATTTCGATCGATCCTCCATCACCCTGCTGCATCTTTCATCCATGTTGTTCCCTCACTCCCTTGTACTTTTGTCCAGTCAACTACATCTCGCTCGACCACCCATCCATGCATAAACCAAACTTAGGGTAAAAAGAAAATCAATAGGTTAATAATGTTAGTAATAAAATTTAGTATAATTGGTTTAATCAAATAGGCTAGACTAGTTAAATAATCCATTAATTAATTATTTAGTTAGTACATAGGTTAGTGTTTTATTAATCCAAACATTAATTAAAAAATAAATGAAAACATTAAAACATAATAAAATACAAATAAAAAACCAAAGTGTATAATTATATAAACAAACAATAAATAAAATATATAAAACATAAAACAAAACACGTAACATAACAAATTTTATAAACAAAACAAAAAAAAACAAAAATTAAAAACAAAACTAAAACACTACCCTAAGTCTACCCTCCCATACCTTCATACATCACGTCAAAATAAATCAACGGATAAGGAATTTTCCGGACCCCCCCTCGCCATCCGAAGTTTAACCGGCGGGGGGGGGGTCTGGAATGGATTAGTTTCTAAAACCACCCCCGGACAGGTTTCATCTCCACATGCCAATGGACCCCCCCCCCTAAAACAACTTACCGCCTCAGGGGGGGTCTAGAATACCACTTTGCCCCCGAAAAAACCGCTTTCGCAACATTTTGACTGGTCATCTTTCAAAACTATTTTCGGGCAGAATAAATCGAATTTTGAAAAACCGAGAGAGGTTTTTCTCCATAATGGGATGAAAAACAAAAACCTCTTTCATTTTTTTCACAGGTGCCACGACAATAGATAATCGAATCCATCTTCAAGGTTATTTTTTCGAGTTTTTCATTTTTCTGTTACAGTCCTGATTTTGCGGGAGATTTTACGGCAAGATGGAGGCGAATTTGGCAAAACCGAAGTAGGTTTTTGTCCATAACATGCCCATATAAAATAAAATCTTTCAGTTTTTTCCCAGGTTTCATGATTAAATAGAAAAAGGTGTCTGAGTGGACCTCTTTTTCGTAGAAATTCGGCCTGTCTTTCATGGTAGACAGTTCCAGATTTTTTGGGATTTGTGGCTATTTTTGGCCGAGGCGGTTAAATCCGACTTACAAAACTTGTTGGGGGATCTCCCCTAGTGATTAAGAGGATTTTAATGTAAAATTTGGTTGATCTCATGCCCAGGTAGGCTGTGAGCACTGTAACTTCTATCAAGAGATTTTCCAGAAATATAAAGAAATGTTTCACAGGATTCCTCCATGTTAGCTATTAGTGAATTTTTTCTCTCGTCGTTGAATGTGTATTTTCCTTTTTTATCATTGTGTTTTCTGTCTGATCTTTTTAAAAGGAGTTAAAGTTACAGGATTTATCTTTGCATACCATGTTTTCTGACTTTTAAAAATCTAAATGTTTGTCTTTTGATGTTATAGTGAAGAAATTCTTAAATTATTCTTTACTGTGATTGATAATCTCACCTTTTCTACTAATCCATTGCTTATTCCAAAAGAATCCAATAGTTGCATTATCTAACCCTGTGAAAAGACTTCTTATAAACTGTTCTTTGATCTCTATCTTTATGAACAAACCCCATAGCCTAATGGAAGCGTGAAACCTTTTCCAGCCAACCTACTTAGCTCAGAAACATATCATATTCTCCATAGCTAGCCTAAGATAAAATCTATAACAAAGATAAATTTGATGAAGAGATCCCTCTCTGAGTCTTGGAGGGCTAGATCCCTGACTCAAAGCGGTTTTGATGTTGCCTCTGTGACTACCTCCACAAACTTGGGCAAATTATAGAGTGCTAACAAGCACATCAAGTAAAAATAGAGTGAGAAGAAGGTCAAGAAACCATTTGAGGTTTCACAGTCGACAAAGCTCAGGAGGGATAGCATTCCTAGAACATAGGCGATATCCAAAGGAATTGAGCTCACAGAGGGAGCAAAGGTCGAGGCCTTTGAAAACTTGAAAGTCTTCCAATCCAAAAGGAGGCGAGAAATCTCGGGAGGGAGCTACAAAAACTGTTGGATCAACGATAGAAGGTTGAATCTGGACCGTTGAAGTTACCTCTAGACAACAGAAGGAGGGTGCCAAGTCATTGACCAGAAGTCCTTGAGAAGCAGAGGTGGACGGTAAGAATTCTCTGTGGAGAACTCACAAAATCACAAGGACCGTAATATCAAAGGAAGTTGCAAGGTGGTTAGATGTGGATGAACCCATCACCTTAGGATCCAGGATCAACGTGAATCGTTGATCATGCTTTGTGTAAGTTGTTGGATCATTTCATGAATTCATGAATCGTGAGTTTGGAGTGCATGCCAAGTCCTTGGTTTCTCCAAGTCCCGAATCGTGAAAGAGATTAACAACGGTAGAATCAGACGGTGGAGCGCTTCCAGGAAGAAGTGTCGAAATATCGTGAGCCGTCGGATCCAGCCAACTAGCGAGGAAGTTAGGGATGAAGAGCTTTGATAGGTGTAATCTTAGGAGAGACCTAGACCATTGGTCTGCAGACAGATCTAGGCCATTGGCTTGAGTTATTAAGGATTCGGGGTTTAGAAAATGAGAGACATCAAGAATTGGAGTCGAGAGTCACGAAATCCCGGTTCGTGAAACTCTGAAAAGACTTGGACCGTCAGATCAGGGGAGGCTTACAACGTTCACCTCCTTTTAGAGTGGAACTTTGGAGATTTCGGAGTTTCGGGGATTTGAGAAGGAAAGGAGGAACGCTTGCATCGCAATTACCTGAATTGTGAAACCTCAAAAATGTTCAAAGGAGTAGCCCTAGGTCATAGGACAGGGTCACGTGGACAAGACCAAGAGGGGAGCTTGTCACTCGCCATCCCTTTCGATGTTCGACATTTCATTAATTTCGAGGACAAGGAGACGGGGCACTTTGCGTTGTGTTGGAGCCGCCCCTGTTTTTTCGCCTCACACAATTTTGAATATTCTGATGCTTGAGATAAAAAGTTGTTCTCTTTCCCTTTTCCTTCCAAAATCATAAAACTCTGAAAGAACTTTTGTTGCCTGAAT
>SNQJ01S0256817.1:0-10805 GCA_010110895.2 Picea sitchensis | reverse complement strand
GTACAGAGTTCCACATCGAACTCCCCTCATCAACACCATTGCTCCTCGTACCATCTTGCAAGTTCCCTTTCCAAATACAATATCCACTCCCGCATATTCCATATTGCTTACAGATATTAAGCTCCTGGCTAGTTTTGGAATGGCAGAATCCTAGGGAGAGTTCTAATCCTTCCATATTTTAGTAGCAACTTAACTCTTCCACGTCCCAAGATTTTTGCTGTCGAGTCATCTCCTAGGAATACATCACCACCATCATATTTTTCATATTCAGAGAACCACTCCCTGTAAGGAGTCATGTAGTATGATGCACCTGAGTCAATCAACCATACATCACAGTCTACATGTGTACTTGTAGATGCCAAGTAAACATCACCTCCTTCTTTAGTGGATGTTTTTACCTCTGTGAAAGAGGTACTATCAGATCCCTTTGGTTTTTCAACCTTCTTAGACTTGCAATCTTTCTTATAATGCCCTGTTTTACCACACTTCTAGCATTTCCTTAAAGATTTTCTTGGAGACTTAGATCTACCTTTAGATTTAGATCTCCCCCCCGAAGGTTTATCATGATTCCTGTCTTGGGTATGACCTCTTACAAATAAAGCATCTGTGCTATGACTATCCATGATTTTCCACCTCATATCTTCAGATAACAATGATGAAACTACATCCTCATACTTCAATGTAGATTGAGTGGTACTACCAATTGCTACAACTAGATTATCCCAAGAGTTTGGAAAAGAAAATAACAAAGTAATACACTTAACTTCTTCTGCTATCGTAATATTAATAGAGACAAGTTGACTTACCAGAGTATTAAAGGAATTTAGATGTTTTGTCACATAATCTCCATCTTCCATTCTAAGATGATACAACTTCTTTCGAAGAAAAAACTTGTTTACCGGGGACTTTGATTGATACAAATTCCCCAACTTATCCCGTCGTTCCTTGGCTGTAGATTCTCCTGAGACATTTAACTACACCAAATCTGCCAGGCAGAGTCGAATAATACTCCTTGCTCTTATGTCCAACTTCTCCCAATATTCCTTTGACATACAAGTAGGTGGTGTACTAGTAGGTTGTGTACTAGTAGCATGTGTGCTCGTAGATGGTGTACTAGTAGGTTGTGTACCAGGATCCACAACGATCCATTGTTCTTTGTCTGCAAGAAGGTCCTCCATATTGAGATTCCATAGCTCAAAGTTTTTACCGTTGAACTTCTCTATCTCGATTCTAGAAGATCTTTCCATTC
This sequence comes from Picea sitchensis, assembly GCA_010110895.2. NCBI lineage: Eukaryota > Viridiplantae > Streptophyta > Pinopsida > Pinales > Pinaceae > Picea > Picea sitchensis. The sequence continues at coordinate 9,556 of SNQJ01S0256817.1, read as the reverse complement.
CTCTTTATACACTCGAATAAACATTGCAAAAGCTCCCACTAAACCCAGGTTTATCATAGACCCAAGATAAACTTGATCTATCAAGACCGAGCCAAACCCTCAACAACAAAGGCGTCCCTCTGAAGCCAAAAACGAGCTTTGATACCACAGGTAAGTTTTAAACCTATGAAGTAAATCAATGCATATATATTCTTAAGAAAAACATAATTTATTCAATGGCTCATACATAGAGTACACAAAGATTTTATACTGGAAACCCTCAACTGGGAAAACCTTTCTTATATTCATTATATAGAATTTCACCATTCACCATATAATATATACAATGTTTTTAGGTATTCCGTAGATACCAAAACCCTAATCCCTTAATCCGAGATTAATTTAGTAAACCACTAAAAATAGCAAAAACCGCCCCAATTTTTTTTTTCGGGGTGTTGCGCGTAAACAGGGGGGGCATACCTGCCCCCCCTAGGACCCCCGTAGGAAAGTGACCGGTGCACACGACACAAAGAGAACTACTAGAGGGATATTTAGATGCAGTTGTTGAATCTGATGCGCCCACACACACACACATGCAAAGAATATAACGCATACCCAACATCTCTCGACCCCCCCTCTTTATCTTCCTCTCTCTCCCCGTCACACTAACACACAATCTCTCTCTATCGCCCTTCTATGTTGTCCTCTTTCTCCCTACCACACTCTCACACACACACTCTTTCTATCCACCCTCTATGCCTTCCTCTCTCTCCCTCCCACACACTCTCTCTATTTATCGTCTTTTTCTTCCTCTCTCTCCCTCTCACACTCTCACAAACTAGCAAGTTTGGTACATTGCAAGGAAAGGCATGGCCCTAAATTAAGGAGAGGAGTTTCCTAGCACAATTATAAATACACCTCAAGGATTCATTCATAAATACACTCACACACATGTGATCTAGTGATCTTTTGCTAAGGTTGTAGTGTCATTTTCTGAGGTAGAAAAAGAAGGTCGAAGGCGAAAGTTTCAAAGTTGTAGCAAACCCTAGTTTTTGAGGTATACACGAGTTGTAGGTCAGAAAGGGAGCTTATGTACGCTAGTTTGGTATGTATGTATGCTAGTTTGAATAATATACATGTAGGGTCCATGGAATGGTCATATTGTATGTGCTACTAAGGTAGCTAATGAGTAGCTTCAACCAAAAACCAAAATACTTGAAGTAAAAAGTATATGATAATAAAGAACGAATTATGGAAAGTTTAAAATGGGTATGACAATAAAGTGTAACTACATCCTAGGGCTTTGTGATGAGGTCCCAGGAAATATGTGAAAAATCAAGATAAGACCATACCATGTTGTATACTGGGGAATGAGGATTCATTTTTGGTGGCCACTTCGACCAATTGGCGAGTGCCACGTGGCACCCCAAGGTGACACCATGTAGAATCACCTAGAGGCCACCACGTGGCCTCCTAACATCATGATGCATGGTAGGGATGACTGGACATAGAATGCCAATGATAGGGTGCCACATGGCCCAATCATTGGGCACTGCATGGCACCCTGGAAACACTCAATGAGGGTTGCACAATGAAATTAAAAAAATAAAATAAAAATGGTTGTTGACCGGCTGACACCAGACCCAGCGGTCAGCCCAGATAATGACCCACATAATCTAGAGGCTACACCTCGTATCTCGACAAAGACCCCAACTGTGAGACATTAGACCCGTCACATCAACGAAATGGGCACCAAAAGGTTTAATTGGCGGGGAAGGTTCGATGGTTATGTTGTATATAGTTTTCAAAAACTATATTTAAATGTATTGTTACAAGAAAAATTTAAAATGGGGGGTCTGCAGGGTTTGACCCCAGGACCTCCCCTAACCAAATACTTAATATAACCGAAGTTGTCAGCAAACCAAATGGACGGGTTGGTAAATCTTCCCAGAAAATTATTTTAAACCCAACCTTTTTCCATATCTCGGGGTCCACGCCAAAGTTCCATACAAGCACGTAATTTTATGCATATTTCAAAGTATTTATTACAAATTGGTGGCACAATTTACGAGGAGAAGAGCCTAGGGGGGACTGGGATGAGAAATGTCAGAATTTCATAATTTGGCAGTCATTCCTACACGATTTCTTACCACAAATCCACTGGTGCAGTTGAATTTTTCATCCGGGCAACGGATTTTTAGGCCATTTCCATTTTGAGGTATAGCCATGTAATTTATGCTAATTTATTGTTGAGATAATATAAAAGCCTCTCCACTTTGAAGCAGGCCCAGAGACGTAGTCCATTCTTGGAATGAACTTCCTTATCATGTATTATGTTCTTCTTCTCATCCTTTCTCCCTGATTATGTTTTCTTTAATCATGTTGCAAATAAGTTTTTATTTATGCCCTTAATGAAATTCATGTAATGTCATCGATGAAAATATCTCGGATCATGTTGGTATCAAGGTAGTCTTCTTTGACTTGAATTGCGAGTGTGAATTCTTACCAGGGCCAAGCTCAAAGAAGGTGAAGGAAAACTCAATACTTTCAACACAAAGATTGGACGTGCAACTTGAGGAAGGAAAATGGATGATGAAGACAGGTGTGTCGATCATGAGTAGAATTTTCACAAGATCTTCTACCGGAAGCCATACATGGTAGAAAAATTGTATGCATAATATGAAGAGAGAGTGGAAAAAAAGGAGAAGAAGAAAAAATATTAAGGAGAGGAAAATGCTTCAGTGAACCATGGAATTGGAGGAGATCCTCTTGAGCCTCCATCACCATCTTCAAGTTCAAGATCTTCTTCCTCTTCCTCTCATTCTCATCATTCTAGTTTTCATCCAAGTAATTCTAAAAGGGCATTGTTGAAACTAGATGTGAAATTTAATATGCCCATGTTTAATGGACAAGCTAATGAAGATAAGATTAATAATTGGATCATACAAATCAAAGTTTATTGTCTTGTACAACAGATAAAAGAGGAAGAGGCTAAGATCCAATTGGCTTCTCTTTGGCTGGAAGGCACAACCCTTGTATGGTGGGAGAGAAAACTTCAGAAAGGTAGTAAGCATAATGGTAAACTCCTTTCTTCATGGTTTGAATTTACATCTTCATTGAAAAAGCAATTTTATCCACTGGGTTATGTTCAAAAATCCATGATGGAATGGAAAAATATAAGATAGGGTAAAGGTCAGAGTGTTCAAAGTTTCAAAGAGGAGTTTAGGAGACAAGCACTTACATTGAATATTCCTTTAGATTCTCATGAAATTTTTATGAAGTATATTGGTGCACTTCTCAATTACATTCGACATACATTATTATTATTTAACCCCACAAACTTAGATGAGGTATGTGTGCAAGAAAATCACCTTGAAAGTAGGGGGAATAATGTACAGGAATATCACAAGAATTTAAAAGGCCATTTCAAAAGGAAAGTAAAAGGAAAGGATAAGAGGACAGCTACAAAAAATAAAGAGGGATAAAAATCGTCTTGCAATCATTGCCAAAAAGATGGGCATGATGATGAGCATTGTTGGAAGATGCATTCAGAGTTAATACTGAAGTGATTTGGTGGCCAAAGGAAGAATAAAATTGTATCTACCATGCAACAAGACCTAGGTTCTGACTTGGGTCATGAGGAAAAGATCACAACCATTGGATTGCAAGCTAAAGTTTCCTTGCATTATAGTTCAAGTTCTGAAATTCCATCTCTTGAAAATGATAAAAGAAGAAGTGAATTATTCCACATAAGAGTAGTGACCAAACACACAAAAGTGGAAACTCTGTTTGATCCGGGCTCACAAGTTAACTTGATATCTGCAAAGATTGTAAATAATTTGGGATTGACCACAAGACCTCACTAGAAACCTTACCCTCTTGGTTGGGTGCATGATAAGGCAAAAATCCAGGTTACCAATCAGTGTAGATTGGGATTTGTTATTTCTTATAAGTGGATAGATGAGGTTGATTTGGATGTGGTTCCTTTGGATATCTGTGGTGTTGTATTATGGAGTCCTTATCTTTATGAAAGAAAATTTATCTTCTTTCGAAAAAGATAATAAATACCATCTCATAAAATATGGAGTGGAATACATTGTTACAGCGCATAGCACAGAATCTAGCCCATCACTTATTAGTGCAGGTCAAATAAAGAGAGCCATAAATGCTTGTAAGAACCTTGTGTTTATGATTTTAAAAACCAAAGAGCCTGATAAATCTAATTCTCTTGATGCTCTTAATCCTTTACATAAAAATAAAATGCTTGAGATGAGACGGGTCTTTTAGTGGGGAGGCGAACAGAAAAGGGCCTTTGACACTTTGGGAGAAAATATCAACCCTGCACGAATACTAGCTCTACGGACCTTCAAAACCCATTCAAGGTTGCAACTGGTACCAATGCAGATGCCATAAGCTCAGATATACTTTTTAGACCTCCTAGTTTTGCATCTATTGTTTTAAAGAATGATCATGTTAGCTATGTTGAAAAATATTCTATTTACAAAGTCTTCAAAGATGTATTTGAGTGGTTAATCCATGGATTGCAGGTAAAACTATTTTGGTTGTAGAACAAGTTATTTTATCATTTGGGTAAAACTTGTATTCCTACCATTGTGAAAATGCATGTAATTGGAGAAGCTTGCCCTTCTCTTGTATTTGGGAATTTTAGGGTAGAGAGGATTGTAATTTATTTGTTGAGGTTATGTTTTCCTTGAATGAATGTAATTGTAACCATGAATGTAAATGTGTGTGTGTTGTGCATTTTTAATCCCACTAATAGAAAAATTGGGGTTTTACACACCACTCCCTGTTCTTTCTCATCCTTGGAAAATTATCTCCTTGGATTTTGTAGGGGAGTTTCATATGTCAAAATTTGGTCATGACTACTTCCATGTAGTAGTGTATAGGTTTAGAAAGACATGTGTCTTGATGCTATGTAAAACGCAGATCATTGTTGAGTGAATTGCTCACCTTTTCTTTCAACATCTATGGGTCCAGTTTGGATTTCCCACTTCCATTATCTCGAATTGAGACACTCAATTCCTTGGAAAGTATTTGTGGAGAATCATGGACAAAAAGATGAAGAGGATTGTTTATTTCCATCCATAGACTGATGGAAAGACAAAGGTTGTTAATAGAACAATGGTTCATTTTCTCTTAGGATACAACAACGAACATCTCAAGTTGTGGTATAAAAAGAGCAAAGATGATCACCAGTCTCAAGGGGGAGATCAAGTGTGGATCTACATCAACAGATTTTGGTTGAAGGGAGATGGAAAGAAGCTCAAGACCATAAAATAAGGACCCTTCACCATCTTGGACAAAATTGGCACAAATGCCTTTTGCCTCGATCTACCATCGTACATGAAGATATACTTAGTTGTAAATGTACTGAACTTGAAACTTTATGAGCCTCCAATGATCATGTATCAGAGGGAGAGTGCTTTAGTACCTTTAGTGGATGATTTTTCTCCTGAGTACTTCGAAGAGTTAAAGGAAGATATCATCCTGGACAGAAGGATGAGGACTTCATGAATATCTTTGAGTGGGCCTTAAGGGCACACATCCAAGTAAATCATGGTGGATCGAGAAGGAGAAAGTGAGGGACAAATTCCCTCACTTGCTTGTTGACTGATGAGGATTTTGGAGGCCCAAAAGCTTCTTAGTGGGGAGGAATGATCCAGGAGGATCTAAAGGGAAAAAGTTCAAAGTCCTCAAATCTTAGCAAGAATGGAACCCAATAAAATATCTCATCAAGATATTTCCAATGACGCAAACGACACCTCAAACGGAGTCCGAATGAAGAAGTTACAGATGGTCAAAGTTTTGGTCAACCCAGTTAAAGTCAACAGGGTGATATCAACATCCGTACAAATGACGTTAGTAGCTGACTATGTAGAGATGAAATCAACATGACATAATGTTGATGTCATCATGGTGACATGGCAGCATGAGAGGCTTCCATGTGGCATGTTGATTCAACATTTTTGGTGGCCACTTGGACCAATTGGCGAGTGCCACATGGAATCCCCAGGTGATGCCATGTGGCACAACCCAAGAGGCCTCCACATGGCCTCCTGATAGAACAATGCATGGAAGGGATGAGTGGACATATAATTCCAATGATAGGGCACCACGTGGCACCCCCGAAACACCCAATGAGGGTTGGGCAATGAAATTCAAAAATAAAAATAAAAATGCTCGTCGGGCGAACTCGGCCAACGACAAACATAAATCGACAACTACACCTAATATCTCGGTGGAGACCCAAAATATGGGATGCACCACCCATCAAATCCGATTGGAAATCCATTCACCCATCACATCAACGAAATGGGCGCCAAAAGGTTTAATTGGAGGGGAAGGTTCGATGGTTATGTTGTATATAGTTTGCAAAAAACTATATTTAAATGTATTGTTACAACAAAACTTTAAAATGGGGGGTCCGCGGGGTTTGAAACCTAGACCTCCCCCAACCAAATACTTAATATAACTGAATGTGTCAGCAAACTGAACAGATGGGTTGGTAAATCTGCTCACAAAAATCAATTTAAACCTAACCTTTTGCTAGAGCTCGGGGTACGCACCAAAGTGTCATATGAGCATGTATTTTTATGCATGTTTTGGAGTATTTATTGCAGAATGATGGCATGATTCATGAGGAGAAGAGCCAAGGAGGGGCTTGGGATGAGTAGTGTCAGCATTTCATAATTTGGCAATCGTTTGTACATGACTTCTCTCCACGAACCCATTGGTGCATTCATATTTTGCATCCGGGCACAGGATTTTCAGGCCATTTCCAGTTTGAGGTATATACATGTAATTTATGCCAATTTATTCTTGATATAATATAAAAGCCTCTCCACTTTGAAGTAGGACCATAGATGTAGTCCATTCTTCGAACAAACTTTGTTATCATGTCTTGTGTTCTTTTTCGTCTTCTCATCTTTTCTCCATGATTATGTCTTGTTTAATTATGTTACACATAAGCTTTTATTTATGCCCTTAATGCAATTAATGCAATGTCATCTATGAATATATCCCGGATCAGTTTCATTGTGATAGGCTACCGAATTCCCATGTTGAGTGAGGACTGCACCGATAACATAATTTGAAGCATCTTTCTCATTATCAAATGGCTATTGTAGGTCTCGCAGAATAAGGACCGGTGTTGAGAATATGTGGAATTCTGATTCATTGAATGATTTTTGTTGGGACACATTCCACACAAACTTGTCCTTCACTCCACCCTTTTTCACCTAGCTTAGGGCCCAAGCGATATGAGAGAACCCCAACACAAACCTGCGGTAGAAGTCTATGAGGTCCAAGAAGCTACAGATCTCGGTCATTGTCTTTGGTGTCGACCAATCTTAGATGACTTGGATATTGACTAGATCCACATACACACCTTTCTCATCCATGATGTATCCCAAATATTGGATTCTTTGCATGTCGAAGGAACACTTCTCCAAATTGACATATAACTTGTGTTGTCACAGGTTGCCCAAGACCTGTTGAATATGCTTTAAATGTTCCTCCCAAGTTTTGTTGAAGATAAGGATGTCATCTAGATATATGACCACAAAGGAGTTTGTGAATGGCCACAATATGTCATCCATCATCATCATAAATGTGGTTAGGAAATTAGTCAAGCCAAAAGGCATGACTATCCACTTGAAGAGACCTTCTTTAGACTTGACGGTTTCTTTCCATACATCATTTTTCTCAATCAACACCTAGTGGTAGCCTGAACTTAGATCAATCTTACTAAAAAACTTGGCTCTCTTTAGCTAATCAAGAATATCATCAATCTAGGGGATTGGGTACCAATTTTTTATTGTGATCTTGTTAAGGGATTTGTAATCAATACAAAGTCGCCATGTCTCACCCTTCTTTTGTACCAGAATAATTGGGCTCCTTCAAGGTGAGGATCTTGGTTTGATGCGGCCCTTCAAAATTGTCTCTTGGATCTGGCATTTTATTTTTTCAATCTCCATAATAGAACTCATGTACACAGGGCCATTAGGTAGAGGAGCACTAGGTGTCAAATCAATTGAGTGCTTTACCTGATAGTGCACAGGAACCCTAGTAAGTGAGGAAAATATGTCTTTGTGCTCTTCTACTATATTATCCACCTACTGTTGTTGTGTAGAGAGACCCCATGCAGAGGTTTTGGCCATTGCAGTGACCTTTCTTTCACCGTCCAACTAAACCATTAAGAGGACAAATCTCTTGATCTGAGAGACCACCTTTTTCATTGCTTCACAGAGATCAAAGATACTGCAGTAGTTGGGATTGCCTATGGTACCTTGTAGAGTTGATCTCCCAAAGTAATAATGACACTATGGAGACTAGATTCATAAACAACAATATGCTTCCACTTATATGGTTTTCCTAACAAAACATCAAAAAATACCTCATCTTTGAAGGCTTTGATGTCATAGTGTAGGCGACATTGTTGGATGACATAGATGTACCATCCCTAGTTGAGCCAACCAATGGTGTATGGATGAAGATACAGTTTCGTTGTCAGGTTATGCCTCTTGACAACCTCTGTTGATATTAGGTTCTTTTGGATACCACTATCAACAATGAAATGGATTGGGGTCCCCTTCACCCACATTTGTGAGTGGAAGAGGCCCTCCTCTTCTTCAGGCTCCTTTGGTTCCTCTAGCCAGACTTTTGTGGTAGAAATGGGGACACTAGGTTCTATGTCAATGATCTGTTTTCCCTTTTCTGGTTCTGAATTAGAGTCTAAGTCAACATCTGACCTTGAGGCTTTTGTCTTAGCCAACAATGACTGTTTGGAGAGACATTCACCAGTCTTGTGCCAAGGGATTTTTTGGAAATCACACCACTTTCCAGTGTCCTTCTTTGACTTCCCATTACCTTTCTTTGTTGGTGGCTTGAACTAGTTGTCCTGGGACTGGCCATACTTGATTTTTCCTTTTTCCTAGGAGTTAGGGCCATCCTTACCGAGATTTTTTTTTGATGGGTTTGTAGAATTGAAATCTCACTTATTATTTTTCTTGAACTTCTTCTCCATCTTGAAAACATATTGGTAAGCAGCTCCTATTGAGCATATGTCTAGGAACTCCCATATCTATTTGGATGTACTTGTGTAGGCCACTGCGGTACATTAAAACAAGGTTCCGCTAAGAGTATTTAATACCAATATTTATGGGCAATCTATGGAAGATGTTCGTGTACTCTGACACCGTTTAGTCTCTCTCCTGACAAATATTTTTCCATCTCATGTATTGGTCATCATAGTTTCCAAGAAGGTAGTATTGCTCCTTGAGGGCATCAACAAAATCCTCCCAAGTGGGTCCTGGCCCAAAATTTTCACACGCATCCTCTTCATGTTTCTCATAGTAAGTCTCCCACCAATATATGACATGGGGAAGGGCCTTAAGGAGCACGAAGGTAATTTTTTCACTGTCGGAAAAATTTTGGACAAAGAAATTGTTGGAAGATTGGTTGTTGTCATTGATGTCAACCCTAGTCATGGGTTTTGGACCACAAGATTGATGAAGTTATTTGGACATGAAGGAAAATGCACATGTATATATAACAC
>SNQJ01S0256816.1:0-12381 GCA_010110895.2 Picea sitchensis | reverse complement strand
TGGATAAACCTTCGGTTAGCGGGCCGGCTGGACTGGTTTCCTCCGAGATGGGGCAGTCCAGTAATTACGGCCTGGCTAAACTGGACTGTTGACTGTGTTTTTTGAAGCTTAATATAATCATACTGTATTTACAAAAAAAAAAAAAAGATGAATGGATTGATGATTTAAATTTAATGTTTAAAGGACATATTTCTCACCTAACCTATCTGTAAATCTATGACTTATGCAATCACATATCTTAAGGACAGTCCAAATATGGTAAGGGACCTATGCATGCTATCTCTAGGGTCACAAAATTGTTCATTGGTGGGGTAAGTAGAGTAGAGATTGGCAATCTATTGGACAATTTTAAAACATACATTCTCAGTACTCTTGGTTATCAACTAGACAAATTGAAAATTAATAAAAAGAAAGAGGTAGAGGATGAAACATTAGCAATTTGTTGTCCAAAATGTAGAAAAAGACATCCTTTAAAATAATGTCCTTTAGATAACATTGATCTTTGTGGTATATGTATAGATAATCATGCTACATAAAAATTCCAATCTCTATCGAAACTCTAATCAATTTACCAAGGGACTCAAGGAGCTATAAAGTAGTTATTTTTTGTTGCAAAAAAAATACCTTGGAAGCCAAGGACTTTAACTATATCTCAAGATCCCTCTCATCAATTTCAATACTAATTTTTCTCAAAAATACCCTCAAGTGTCAACAAAATTGGATTATTCATATTCCTTGGCAAGCATGGACACCATAGCAAGTCCAAAACCAACCTTGGCAACAATAGTGGTGAGGATCTTCCTATGGTACCATGCATGTACTCTGTTATCCTATGTAGTATAAATACACCTAGTATCTTACACAAAACTAGTATCCCCCTCAAGTCCAACCACCATACTCTAATCAACCACCACAACCACAAATTTCATAGCCTCAACAACTTCAATTATCATCAAATCAACCTCCAAGACCTACCCAACTACCTACAAAACATGTTTCTAACCTGAATCATAAAGTAGCTCATCATGCTTACAATGGTGAGCTACAAAATTTTCTTGGTTATATGATTACTTATCTTGGTATAAATGATATTCATCTTAGATCAACCAAAGTACTTCATCAAGATGCATCTATTAGTTATGAAGAACGTATAGAAGAGGAAACTCATAATCAAATAAAAAACAATGATTGTACTAATACAATAAATAAAACTTCTTCATCTGTAATAAATAAAACACAACAATCTAGTACTCCACCTTTCCCAAAAAGGTTTCCATTAGAAACGAAAACCACTCAAATAAGATATGATTTATTAGGTTAATTAAAGAATGTTTCGATCGAAATTCCATTAATGCAAACAATAAAATACATTCCAATTTATGCTAATATACTAAAGGAATTGTGTATAAAGAAAACAAGAAGGAAAAAGAAAGACCCATAAACAGTTCAAGTTATTGGTAAATTGGAAGATCTTATGTTGATAAAATCTATATGCAAAAATACGTTGATAGAGATAATCCCATTGTAAAAATTCACATCAATAATGTTGCAATTGCAAACACATTAATAGATATAGGAGAAACAATAAATGTAATGAAAAAATGTACCATGGATAAATTAAAATTATCTAATCTTCGTGATAGACACACAGTTTTACAATTAATTGATAGATCAACATTAAAACCATAAGGTGTATTAGAGAATATAATAGTCTCCTTGGATTCTTGGGAGTACCCTGTATATTTCATGGTTTTACAACCAAAATATAACTTTGGTGGGAACCCATTAATCTTAGGTAGGCCTTGGTTAGCTATAGTTGATGTTTTTAGCAATCGTAGATCAAGGGACATCACAATTCCACACGATGGTTTAGTTAATAAATTCAATCTATATCCACCTGCTAAAGCTGTAATTGAATCATGATTTACATAATTCTTTCAAGATACAAATAATAATGAAGAAGTAGTACAAATTGTTTTAACTATTGACCATGTTATGAATCTAAAGAATGATATCGAGGAAAATCAAATCATCAATCTTATTAATAATTTCTATTTTACTCAATATCATGGGTGGAAACACACTTTTGATCATAAGCATATCTTGGAAAAATATTTTCAAGAAAATTGTACTATGGATACTTTATTAACAATTTCAGGTTCAATGTCTTCTTTCAAATCAATATTAAAATAAAGTAATGTAGTTGTTGAAATTTTTCTCTAAATATCAATTCTAAACTTGAAAAAAATTCAAAAAGAGGAATTAATCAAAACACTAGAGAATTGTTTTGGTCTTAGATACACTAGGAGGTAAAAAATGCTATTCCTTTTTTGATGGATTCAGTGGTTATAACCAAATACAAATATCTCCATAAAATCAATACAAAAAAGCATTCACGTGTCCATGAATGAGAATTTTTTTATGTTACAAACTGAAGGAATTATTTTGGGTCATTGTGTGTCTTTTGTAGGTATAAAAGTGGATCTAACAAAGATATAAGTCATTTACAATATTCTAGTGCCAAATACCCAAAAATATGTCATAAGTGTTTTAGGACAGGTTGGTTACTATAGACGAATCATTGAAAATTTCACAAAAATTGTATCTCCATTATTCAAACTTCTTACTAAAGATAATGATTTTTTTTTAATATTCCATGCCAAATTGGTTTTGAATCTTTGAAAGAGAAAATTTATGTAGATAATTTTTTCAGATGGCCAAATTGGTTGCTTCCATTTCATATACCTACATATGCCTCTAACACATATTTCAGACCAGTGCTAGGAAAAAATGGAAATCAAGTATATTATGTTGGAAACTTAGTTTTCATTGATGTCAACCATAAAAGAAGACCCAAAGAAGGTCTAGAATCCCCTAGAAGTTATGGTTTTATTTGAAGGAGTATCCAAAGTGGTCCCCTTATGGCATAGATATAAGCATGATCCTCATGGAAGATGCTTTGAGGAATCCCACAAGAAGACATAGGTGTTAAGAAAAGAAGTTACAATGTATGGTCAAGAAGCCCTGAAAATATGGTTAGGAAGCCCCAAAGGTGTGGTCATGAAGGACGAAGTTGATTGAAGAAAAATAACGTGAAGTACATTACAAATGCATGAAAAACCCCTATGGATTGATAGTCCTCATCAAGTTGTTTCAAAAGGTAGGTGGCATGCCACATGGTTCCTTACAATTGAGAATATATGCTCTCATAAAGATGATCATGTAAAATTTAACCCCTAAATGGTTGCAAACAAGAAGTTATAAGTCAAACCTAAAATCATGTAAAAGAGAAAAATGGTTGAAAAAAGAAGTTATAGGTCGGCCCTAAATATATGTAAATGAGGTACTTGGAAGTATATAAATACACATCAAGATACTCTCATTTTGATCAAGGGAAGTGTGTGATCTCTTAAGTACAAGTGAGGTAGCAGAATTGTGTGAACGATAGAGTTCTCATAGTTGAATATGTGAGAAGGGTTTTCGGGAAACCCTATATGAGGTGACCCCCACAGGTCAAGCATAGGGTGTCTTGCGAGGTCCCCGATGGTTTTGCAATACTTGTCATACGAGGCCCCACCCATTGCTCAGTCCAGTCCCACGAGGTTGAGGAAGGGTTTGAAGATGACGTTATTTTATTGATGTTGAAGTTGAAGACAGTTGGATGGTGCAAGATCTCATACATTAGGGTCTCTACACGATGAAAGGTTTGTTTTTCTATATTTCTTGAGGCTTTATCTTGGAGATTTTGGTATATGCTTTGAGACATATATTGGAGGTTTTGGAAAATGATTTGAGGCATATCTTATAGGTTTTGGTATATTATTTAAGTCATATCTTGGAGTTTTTGGCATATTCTTGAGGTATATATTGGAGGTTTTTGGCACATGGTTTGATGCATATCTTCATGATTTTGGATATATGATTTGGGGGATATTCTTAGAGATATTGGCATAAGATTTATGTGGTTGTTGGGTTGAACATATTTTGATGATGATGATGTATCAGTATCAATGACAATAACAATGATAGGTTCATTCTCTCATTTATATTTTTGGGAAAAAGGAAAGGGGGTTTGGAGCCTCCTTCCAGTTGGATTTGGAGAATCTAGAGAATTGGAGCTTCCTTTAGGTTGGAGATTGAAAACTAACGGGTTCGAACCTCCTTCTAGTTGGAGCTGGAGAATCTAGGGAGTGGTAGCTTCCTTCATGTTGGAGCGTGTAAACTAGGGGGTTGGAGTGTTGGTAATTGATGCAGTCTTGGCAATCATCTAACATGATGCAATCCATTTGTAGTTTTCTTTTCTGTCTCTTAGTATTCAGATATAGATTGTTTGACTAAATAATGCATGCAAAATGCATGAGTAGTTTTCTAAAATAAATTGTTGTAAGCGTTCAATCAGGAGAAGCTAAATGGTTTTTCTATGAGGCTATTTATTGTTACAAAGATCAAGGTTGATCACAATTGAATGCAAACTTTTTGTGCAATTAACTGAATAACAATTATTTCTTCTTTCTATGATATTGTGATTTAATCATTTAGTATTTAGTATATTGTTATGCTATTCTAATTTAATCATTATCTAGTCCATAGATAGCCCTTCATATACCCTTCATTTGGTATCAGATGTGGTTGGTGTTTTAGGGTAATCATGGCAAACTCTAATTCCTTTCTCATTCCAGAATTTAATGGAAGTGATTATGATTATTAGTGCATCAAGTTGATGACCTTTTTGATAGGGAAATATATATGGGAGATTGTAGAAACGGGTTATGCAGATCCAGAATATTGGACCACTCTTACTGCAAATGATAGAGTAGCTAAGAAGGAATCTATAAAGAAGAATGCTCAAGATTTATTTCATATTCAAATTTCTCTTGATAAAAGTCTGTTTCCAAGAATTGCAGGTGCAAAGGCAACAGAGGATGCCTGGAAGACTCTACAAGAATCTTACCAAGGTAGTGATCAAGTCAAAGTTGTCAAGCTACATGTCATAAAAATAGGACCGTGAAGCAATAAAATAAAACAAATGTGGAAACAAAACACAAAAGATACATAATACAATAGAGACACAGATTTACGTGGTTCACTCGATGTGGGCTACGTCCACCAGAGAAATTGCCAGGTCCTTCCTTTATTATTATCCATCAAATGAAGGGATACAACCTACAACAAAATCCATTGTAACTTCATCTTCTTTCTCTCATAGTCTCCTCTCTCAGAATACAATACACGCCATAATGCATAGCCACAATACATTTACCTCATAACAGAGGGTTGCCTTCTAGGGAAAAAAACTCTAACATAATTTCTACCGTTAGATCTGCAACCTTATAATGAACGGTCCAGATTTACAATGAAATTACAATATACATTTACAAGGCAATTTTTCCTTCAGGGGTCCTCTTGCCCCCGAACCCCCCAGCCAGGGGGATAGCCCCCTCGGACCCCGCAAAGGGGGTACCCCCCCTCTGCACTCCCCCATGTGGAAGAGTGTACATACTTCTGGGGTGTAAATTCTTCATGGGGTATAAACATAGCTGAAAGCAAGGACCTCTGAATCATGAATATAATTAGGCTCCACAACCAACACTACAGACATTGAAAAGAGAATTTGAGAAATTGAAGATGCAAGAAGCTAAAAATGTAAGTGATTATTGTGTGAGAGTAAAACATGGAGTCAATAAAATGGCTACTCTTGGAGAAATTGTGAACAAAGAGGTTTTGATTAAAAAGGTGTTGAGGTCTCTAACACCAAGGTGGAACCATGTTTCCATAATCATTGAAGAAAGCAATGATTTGTCTACTCTTCAGTTGGATCTCTTATGTCTCGTGAAGAAAGATTGATATATTCATTTGGAGAAAGTGGCAAGAAATATTTTTCTTCAAAATTGCAAATTACAAAGAATGAACATGCCAACACTAGCACCAAAAGAAACCAAAGCCAAGGTAGAGGTCAAAATCAGAATTATCCAAGAGGAAGAGGAAGAGGCAGATTTGATAAAAGAAATATCGAGTGTTATTATTGTAAAAGGTATAGTCACTTTGAAAGGGATTGTAGATTAAAAGAAGGTAACAATAACAAAGGTGCTAATTATGCTCAAGAAGGTGATGAAGCCTCTCCAAAAAACATGTTTTTATCTTATGACAAAGCTGAAAATGTCACTAAAGATATTTGGTATTTAGATTCAGGGTGCTCTAACCACATGTCAGGAAATAATGAGCTCTTTTCTACAATTGATGAGAGTTTCAAATCCAAGATAAAGTTGGGTGATGACAAAGCATTGGAGGTTTTTGCAAAAGGATCTATGAAAGTCCATACTAAAGAAGGTATGAAAAGTGTTAAATACATTTATTACACTCCATAATTAAAGCATAATTTATTGAGTGTTGGTCAATTGTGTGAGAAAAATTATAAGGTGGTGTTTAAAAGTCAACAATGTACAATTTATGATAGGAATAGAGGAAATAGGGTGGTTACAATTGTGCCTATGTCAAAGAATAGGATGTTCCCATTGATGTTTGGAGAACATAACAACCATCTTGCCAATATGGAATATGAAGAAAAAAGATGGTTGTGGCATCTCAGGTATGGACATTTGAATTTTCATAGTATGAATCTTCTAACATCAAAAGAATTAGTTTATGGTTTTCCTAAGGTTCAAGAACAAAAGTATTGAAGGATGTGCTAAAGGAAAATATGCAATAGATAAATTTTCAAAAGAAAATGCATGAAGGGCCCATTATCCACTTCAGTTAGTTCACTCAGACATTTGTGGTCCTATGAAGACAAAGAGTTTGGGTAAGTCATCATATTTTATTACTTTTATTGATGATTACTCACGAAAGTGTTGGGTTTATTTTTTGAAGACTAAGGATTAAGCCTTTGATATATTTAAGAGGTTTAAAGCCCTTGTGGAAAATGAAAGAGGTTGAAAAATCAAGTGCTTAAGGACTGATCGTGGAGGAGAATTTTGTTCAAAATATTTTCAGAATTATTGTGATATGAATGGCATCAAAAGACAACTCACCACTTCTTACACACCTCAAAAAAATGGAGTAGGAAAAGTCGTACAGTGGTGGAAATGGCAAGAAGTATGTTACAAACCAAGGGATTAAGAAATTCTTTTTAGGGTGATGCAGTTGCTACATCTGTATACATCCTCAATCGATGTCCCACAAGTGCACTTGATATGATGACTCCATATGAAACCTCGTATGAAAAAAAGCCTAATGTTAATCATTTCAGAGTCTTTGGTTGTGTAGCCTATGTCCATATAGTTGATCAAAAGAGACAAAAGTTAGATCCAAAAAGTAAGTCATGCATTTTTGTTGGATATAGTGAATAAAGTAAGGCTTACAGGTTGTATAATCCCTTCACTAATAGCATTGTTGTGTCAAGAGATGTGATATTTGATGAAGGGGGACTTTATGGTCATCAAAAATTCCATGATGATGTGTCTAAATCTGTTTTGGATAGGGATATTATTGATGATATTGATAATGAACAACCCACTAATATTTCAGTTCCAAGTGCTACAAATCCACCAAGTAGCCCCTCATCTAATTCTTCAGTTCCAAGTGCAAGCCCAACATCAAATTCAAGTTTTGCAAGGAAGGTAAGAAGATTAAGTGGCATTTATCAAAAGAGTAAAAGTCCAACACACGAAGAAAATCCAATAGGTGAGACAATAAAATTTTCTTTTTTTTCCAAGGCTGATTTTGAACCATCATGTTTTGAAGATGCATGTACTAATGAAGTTTGGGTGAAATAAATGCAAGAAGAGATAGATTCTATTCACACAAATGATACTTGGGAGCTTACAGAACTTCCACATGACAAGAAAAAGATTGGTACTAAATGGGTCTACAAGACTAAGTAAAATAGTGATGGGAGTGTTGAAAGACACAAGGCAAGATTAGTTGCTAAAGGCTTCACACAAAGGTATGGAATTGATTATAAAGAAACATTTGCACTAGTACCAAGACAAGAGACTGCTAGAATGATGATTTCATGGAGCATTCATCACATGGATGTGAAAAGTGCCTTTTTGAATGTGTACTTAGAAGAAGAAATGTTTGTGGAACAACCACAAGGTTTTGAAGTGCAAGGAAAAGAACATCAAGTATACAAGTTGAAGAAGGCTTTGTATGGCCTCAAGCAAGCACCAAGAACATAGTATTCTAGGATTGATGGATATTTTCAGGAGAGTGGCTTCAATAGAAGTAAAAGTGAACCTACACTTTACTACAAACAAGAAGGTAATGATATTATTATTGTAAGTTTATATGCTGATGACTTATTACATATGGGTAGTAGTTCTAAGATGAAGGATGAATTAAAAATTGCTATGATGAATGAATTTGAGATGAAAGATTTGGGTCTCATGCAATATTTCCTCGGTATGGAGGTTTATCAAAATGAGGATAAAATTTCCATTTGTCAAACAAAGTATGCAAAAGATATGTTGAAGAAATTTGATATAGTAGATTGTAAACCAACCTCCACTCCAACTGCTCATGGAATTGTGTTGTGTAGAGATGATGGTGGTGAAATAGTTGATGAGGCAACATACATAAGTATTGTTGAAAGTTTGATGTTTCTAACCCATACAAGACCTAATATTGCTTATTCAGTTTCTCGTGTTTCAAGATACATGACAGAGCCATCTGGAATACATATGAAGGCATCCAAGAGGATTTTGAAGTATGTGAGAGTAACTCTAAATTTTGGTATTCATTACTACACTTCTAAAAGGTTTAATCTTGTTGGATTGGGGAGGTGGTTTGAATGACTGAAAGTCTACATCTGGTAATTGTTTCTCTTTTGGTTTGGGTTTGATTACTTGGAGCTCAAAGAAGAAAAATATAGTTGCACTTTCATCCATAGAAGCAGAGTATGTTGAAGTCACCTCAAAAGGTACTCAAGCATTATGGCTTAGAAAAGTGCTAGAAGAAATTGGAGAGAAACAAATTCATCCTATGGTGATATTTTGTGATAACACTAGTGCAATCAAATTGGCCAAAAATCCAGTCCATCATAGCAAGACAAAACATTTTGATTTAAAGTATCATTTCATTAGAGATTTGGTGCAAAATAATGAAGTAGAACTATGTTATATAAAGACTCAAGAACAACCCTCAGACATTTTCACTGAGAAAATTGCTAAAGTCGAGTTTTTGAAACTTCGAGATCAGATTGTGAGCCCTCTCAGCATCAAGGGGGAGTATGTTGATAATTGATGCAGTCTTGTCAATCATCCGACATGATGCAATCCATTTGCAATTTTCTTTTATATAGATTGTGTGACTAAATAATGCATGCAAAATGAATGAGTAGTTTTCTAAAATAAATTGTTGTAAGCTTTCAATCAGGCTATGATAGTATTCAGATATAGATTGAGTGACTAAATAATGCATGCAAAATGAATGAGTAGTTTTTTAAAATAAATTGTTGTAAGCTTTAAATTGTTGTTGTAAGCTTTAGATCAAGGTTGATCACAATTGAACACAACCTTTTTGTGCAATTACCTGAATAATAATTATTTCTTCTTTCTATGATATTGTGATTTAATCATTTAGTATATTGTTATGCTATTATAATTGAATGATTATCTAGTCTATAGATACTCAGGCATAGATCCTTCATGGAACTTCCTTTGAGTTATTTCTAGAGAATCTTGGAAGTTGGTGATTCCTATGAATGTAATCTTCAAGATATATATATTAAAATTGTTATGTGCTTTCCTCCCATTTGAGTTTCCACCCAAAAGTCTCTTGTGTACTGTGTTTGATGTTATACATTGTTAAATGAAATTGTTGATAAGTTAATGTTTACATGGTGTGATTAAAAATGGTAAAAAGTACTCAATAACGATTCACACCCCCCTCTTAGTATTGGTGAATATTCTAACAATTGTTATCACAGTAGGTCTTTTCGAAACAATATAACCATTGGAAGGTATATCATGAAGTGCACTAAAAATGAAACTCCATTGTTTGGTGGCCATAATATGTTTTCTGGAACAAGAGAATGAGAGTAGTTTTACAACTAACTCAACTTTTTCACGATACATAACTCCAAAGAAACCTCCAAAGATTGTAACCAACAAGGAATTAAAAAAAAACCACAAAATAGAAATGAATGCCATCCTAAATGAATTATCAGATTCAATAAAATTCAAAGTGGAACAATGTTCATTATCCAAAGATATTTGGGATAAACTACATCATCTCTTCCCTACGAGATCTCTTCTCGTAATCATAGAGCCAAAGCATGTTGATCAAGACAAAGAAGATGCTAAGAAAAACAAGAAGAAATAATTATTTTCATGGAAATGGAAACTCAAAAAGTAACTCTTGAAAATGATGAAGAAGGTGAAGTGGATCTTGAGGTATAATTAATATGTGTTTTAAGTGATTAAAAATGGAAAGGAAGAAAAACAAGTCCCTTAATGAATAAATGATCAAGCTAAAGGAGAGTTCTCAAAGTCCTAACAAAAATTCTAAAAAATAACACTCAAAAATAGGTTGGAAAAAAAGAAGAAAATAAACAAAGCTAAAATAGTATTACATAGAAAATAACAGGTAGAAGAAAAAGGTGCCCTTAAAAATCAAGGTAAGGGAAGTATAAAAGAGTGAGGATATTTTTAAAAGTCATCTTAAGAAAAGATCTAAAAATTTAAACAACTTTAAAATAGGATTTAGTCAACAAGAAAGAAGATTTAAAGTAGGATTTAGTCAACAAGAAAGAAGATTTGAAGAAGAAATCATCTCCTTGAAAACCCAATTTGAAGAAGAAAAAAGAAAAAAAAAAAAATAATGAAGATCTAAATGATGAAGAAAGAAAAATATAATGAGACGCTGGAAGAAGAAGTAGTCTCATTGAAGATTGAAGTTGACAAGCTCAACAAGAACTTGAAGAGCTCTCAAGTACTAAATTTGGGAGTCGGGACTCGTATTCCGGGTGCCACGATCTTCAAATACGTGGTTTCAGCGGCGTCATGATGAGTTTGCATGTGGTACCTTTTATTCCTCTGATGGCACTCATTTCTCCGACGGCTTTTATTGCAGGCGTGCCAAACAGAATGATCCAGTCGTATATCAGTCGAGTACAGAAAAAGCCTCACTTCATTATTATGGAATATTCCGTGCAGGCCAAAGGGCACTTACCTACCTAAAGCTAAATTGGGCATAACAGTTTGCTCGCGGAGGTGCATGATTTCTGTAGCTTAGAAAGATAGACCTAAATTGAAGCATATATTTGCAAATTTCTTATGTTGCATCTGTAAGCCTGAGGCATATAACTTACATGGTATGGCTCAGATTTGGTCACTTCATAGATGTTAGCCAGTCTATAGGTATATATCATACATATATATGTTTTTATAACTTCTCTTCTGTCATTTTGAACACTTTCAAAACTGGCAATTTTCCTCTCTCGATTTTAGTGACGACTGTCAAGCTTCGTAAACTCAGGAGAGGGGGTTTGCACTGCGGGGAAATCAAGTGGTGATGGTCCGACTTAGGCTTAATTAGAATTATTGTGTTATTGTGGAGAATACATATAATGGTGTGCTGGTGATAGATGTAAGAGATGCACTGGCAGTTGCACCTCGGTTTGATCCGAACCTAATATCATCTGCCCTATGTCAACTTATTTATTTTGAAAATAGTCTATAGCCTTTCAGTGCCGGAATTTCTTGAACCCTTCAAAATTCAATGAATTATAGTTCTTCCTTATCGAAAAGCTAAATCCTCTAGAAGCCCGTAGAACGATATTAGCTATTACAGGTCAGCTGGCTGCAGTGCTTGCTGGTTCATTGATGAAATATTGGAAATTGTGTCTATATAGTTTTTATGGCCGATAGTTTTTATAATTACTGATTTTAATTACTGAAATTACAGAATGGAGTTGTTTCAATGTGAACGAAGGCCTAAGAATCCATCTAGAATTTGCCAAATGACAAAATTTTCATTTTCAAAATTTCTATTTATTGTCCCATTCCATCAAATTATCTCGGCAGAGAGGCACGTTTGCTACACTAATAGACTGCTCAGTTAATGACATACCTTTCTCAGAATGGTTTTTAAGGCTATAAAGTCTCTCCTCCTCTCCTCTCCTTTGAAGAACTTGAAAGTAAACCCATTTACTACACAAATAGACTACTCAGTTATTAAGAAAATATTAACTCAATCAAAATCAGACATACCTTTCTCTAATATCTTAATCTTAGAATTATTTTTCAGGCTATAAAGTCTTTCCTCCTCTCCTTTGAAGAACTTGAAGATCTGTATAGTACATCCATTAAAGCTGTATAGCTGTATTCAATTCAATAGTGCTATAAACGTGACCAGTATAAATAAAAGACTTGTTTTCGAATT
>SNQJ01S0256814.1:0-12485 GCA_010110895.2 Picea sitchensis | reverse complement strand
CCAGCGTTTCAGCCCCTACCCTGAAATGTTTCACAATTTTTGGAAATGTTTTAAGTACAGACTGTCACATTTCTGTGTGATGTTAAAAAGGAAAGGACATCAAAAGGGAAAACAAATACCAAAAAGAAACTTCACAAATCCTAACCTCACAAAAGTGCACCACAAAACCTCATCAATCTTCAAATGCATTCACTGTATTTACTTCTTAAGCTGAATGTCCGGTATCTCCAGCAATCTTACATTTATCTGTATTGGTTTGGTTATAGGGCAGAGTGATCTAAACCATCTGTGTTGAGTACATGTTTAGTGATTTTAACTGGATTTTAAAACAACATGGTAAGCGTTTTTTTTTTCTTGTCCTTGTGGTATGATGATTTGACGCGAGGATTGCTAATCTCCTCATAGTCACTGTTGTCTGTTAACAAGGGAATCATGCTAACCTCAACATAGTTGATGTTGTCATGTAAAAGGTAGGTTTCAAATATATTGTGACTTAAGATAGCTATTTGAATGTTACTATTCTTATTTGTGGCTGCAACACAAATAATTAAGTCACAGTAGCCCTTGGCTTTCCCAAACTTATTGGAACCTAAACAATGCATGAACTAAAAAAAACCAATTAACACCTAAATTCTCTCTCAAGCTAAAAATGAAGAGATCCAAGTATAGATAATGATAAGTCATGAGTTGAACAAATGTCACTATCTTCAAGCTAGGAAGTATACAGCCTGAGTGAGCCTAATGGTTAAGAACATGTGTTTCCTCCCAAGAGGTCACAAGTTCAAATCCAGCAGGGGTAGGGTATGTATACCTCCGTAGACTTTACCAGTCAAATCGCTGAGCGGAGGGGGTCTCATACACCAATTTGGTGTTTGGCTTAGCCGTGACCTTAAAAATAGATTATTATTATTATTATTATAATTAGACAATAAAAAATACAAGCAAACATGTTGGTATATTTGTCTGCTATAAAGCAATTAAACAAACAAAGGCTATCCACATACAAGGGGGAGGTGGCAAGGGCAAATTCTAGACAAAGGAAAGCCCCTTTGAAGCATTTAGAAATGTTTTCTTTGAATATAATTGTTGCATAACACTTGAACTTTCCACTATGTGTTATGAAGACGACCACTGCTAGATGGGGCAGGCAACTCCATGCTCAAAGAAAAATGTGTATGGTACTACATAATAGTGATGATAAGCTACAATGCTAACTTTCTTATTGTCTGTTAATCGATGAATGGTAATCTGGAATTTTTGTCTCATGGTTTTTTTTGCATTTATGCGTGTCCTGTTTATGTCATATTGTATCCATATCTATTTCAGTACAGCTTAGTCACGATCTCTTCACTATAAGGAATAATACAAGAATGATTAAGGAATTAAAAGCCAAGTTACATTAAGTGTGTGATATGACAAGTTTAGGAATGCATCATTATCATTTAGGAGTGAAGATTTGGAAAACAAAGGATAATATCTTTGTCTTGAACTAGATATGCATCAGATCTATTAAAGAGATATATTGTGGCAAATCTTAACAAACATCGTATTTAAAGAATTATGAAGATATCACAACCAATGGAAGCAATGTTATATAGGTTGAGAGTCTCATTTATCTTATAACTATCATGCTAGATTTAATCTATGTTATTGACATTGTATCATGATTTATGACATTCGCCAATGCTCTTCATCGGTAGGCAACCAAAAAAAGACTTAAATAATGTGAATGGAACATTGCTTTATGGCCTTAAGTATGTGCATAATGATATGTTTACACTGATGGACCACATAGATATATTTTGGGCAGGTTGAGATAAAATCAAATTTACCATAAGTTATTCATTCAACATGGGTTTTTAAGGAGTTTCATGGTTATCGAAAAGACAAGCCAACAATTGTGTCCTCCACAAAACTAGTGTACAATGTAGCAATTTATGTCTCCTATGATATGGCTAAAGAATATTCTTAGTGATGTTAACCTACAATATACTCAAGCACCACACCTCTATTTTGTCATAATCAAAAGTATTATCGAACTCATAGTGATCTGTAAACTGCTGTGAATATTCCATTGGACAGTTCATCACCACAAATCTTACAAGTTACTGCAAAATGTTGAGTTTATCCTCTATTATGCAATGTTTACTTATGATTAAAATTTAATATTAGGCACATAATGATCAAAATACTAAAATTAATTGAGAATAATAAAAGAAGCTACAACAATAAATACCACACCATCTGCACAAGGAACACAAGATGTACCCTAGGAAAACCCATACAAAGAGAGATGGACTTACTATGGAGTTGAAATAGACATCATGGCCATCATTCAGGATTCCCCTCTCCTAGGGTATTCCTAGCTTGGGGTCTCTAAACGAAGGTCTCATTGGGGGAGGCGACAGGGCTCAGGTATTTTAGTAGGTTGCTGGAACGGGAACATATATTTCTGGTCTTCTCTGAGCATGCTATCCGATACTCTTGGTACATCTGATATTCTCTTTATCATTGAGACCCACGCAAGCCCTGTTCGGCCACTCCCAAACATAGTAGGTTATCATTAATTTTCGACTTGTCGATAGGAGACTAGATCTTCAGGTGGTGTTAGAGGTTTAGGATAAGTTGCCTGCTTGGTCAGGGACTCCTTCTGGGATAGGGTTTCTCTTGTGGCTTGAGACGAATTTGCTAGGTTCATGTGGATTCGACTCAGTGGATTTTCTTTCCTCCCTAGAGACATCTACATGGAAGTTTGTTACTTCCCCCCTATGTCATCTCAGTTTGCTATTCATAGTGACTCAAACGGGGACCTTGATATGGACTTGTACACTAGCATCGTTCAATACTCGATGATGGGGGATGTCATCCTACTGGGTGATTTTAATGCCCGTACCCGAGCTCTTCAAATCCCTCTCCATGATTGCTCATAGGATGCGTTTTGCATACATGAAACAAATCCAGATTCAACAGGACTCTACTCCCCTTCATCCACCACTTCTAAGTAACTCCCCTCGCCTTAACCGACCGTGCTCTTCTCTCTTTCTCCTTTCAAGTTGACACTCCCCTCCCTTGAGGCCCCTCCTCATGGCCCACCTCGAACCACCTTTTTCTTTGAGGAGGGTGATCCCAACATCTTTACTTCCCATCTCTGCCAGAGACATCCACCTAAGTCCATAGTCTCCCGCCTTGCGTCTCTCGATGCCAAATACACCTGTCTTTCATCCGCCATTTGGGAAATTGATTTCCAGACCTACGCTCAATCACATGAAATTCACCTTTCCTTCCTTGATAATTAGATCTTGCCCCATGAACAAGTGGTATGACAATGATTGCAAACTCCTTCATAGTCAACTTCGACAGACCTTCACCCACACTCACTTATCCTACCCCCATCTTAAAGCTTCCTATCGCTCCATGCTTCCCCATAAGAAGTGCCTCTTCATTTCCCAACAGAGATGTGAATTGAGTTCTTCCCTTATCCATTCCCCTAAAACTTTCCGGCACACCTTCCCTCGCCACTCTTCTCCTCCTCCAAACCCAAAATCCATGTTTTCTCTCCCCATGAAGATCATCCTCCTTCGCCGCATTATTGGTTTTCTTTCCTCATAAAGATTGCATCCCTCATGTACATGTTGGGATTTCCAAATACTACAACACACACATCAAGTGATACCACATCTACCTCCACCTCATCAATGTAGTTTGAACTTATGGAAAATTTGATCTTACACTTCTTAGTGACTCTAAGATTACTTCCTTATTTACCCATCCCAATCCCAACGAGTATGGGAAAGGAACTTCTAATCCGAGCTTATTCACCAAATCCTTTGCTATGAGATTGGCCTACGAACCGGATTTGAATAGGGCACCCACCTTTGTCTTGTTGACTTGGATCTTGATATGGAAGAGTTTAGTTATCTCCTTCTCTTCCTTGGAATGGATGCTACTGAGGTTCACCTCCTTCCTTCTGCATTGTAAAGAGACAATCTTCTCGTCTACATCTAAGTTGTTCTCTACTTGGTTGCCTAAATCCCTGCTCGTCCTGTTCGCGGCTCTACATCCAGCCGCAGCGGTCGGCTCTCTCTGCTGCCAGTCACGTCGCCTCTGTTTGCGGGTCGAAGATTGGGTTGGCTCTCTCCGTCTCACTCAATCGATATCCGCACTGTCGCATAGACAGCCCGCGACCAGCTCGATAGATTGCTTCTATCCGCGACCAATTTCCGGCTCTCCAACTCTTTACAGCACGTCTGCTAGCACGATGGCATCTCTATAGCACGATTGTGATGGAAACTATCGGCCTCGTGATCGTCCCTGCTCGTCCGCGACCAGCTGCGTGAAGGTGGAAACTCTCAGCGCCGGGACCGTCCCTACTCGTCCGCGACCAGCTGCGTGAAGGTGGAAACCCTCGGCCCCACGACTCCTTTCCTCACGCGCTACAGCTTTGACCGCGTCTCTGCTGCCCTCGTCTGCCACTGTTCTAGCACGTCCGCGAGCACCTCATACCAGACACTCGGCTCGGGACCATATTCTAGCTCCTGTGTTATTCCAACTCGAACCCTTCTGCATCCAGCTCGACCAACCACAGTCCTCTGCTCGCGTCCACTGCTCGAGACCACGATCCCGTCCATGCAACACAGGGCATTTGGAGGATTTCTGCAGGTATCTAGTCAACAATGCCGTTGGGACATTCGCCACTACAACCCATCTCCATGACCTCACTACA
This sequence comes from Picea sitchensis, assembly GCA_010110895.2. Classification (NCBI taxonomy): domain Eukaryota; kingdom Viridiplantae; phylum Streptophyta; class Pinopsida; order Pinales; family Pinaceae; genus Picea; species Picea sitchensis. The sequence continues at coordinate 7,762 of SNQJ01S0256814.1, read as the reverse complement.
GATCATCCGACCTTCCCCAAATGCAGATACGTATGACTCCGAAGATGGGGGCAGCTACTGGTTTATTCAGGGGCTAATTACGAGATTAGAACTCCAGGAATCATCTAACTTGGCATCACGGACAGAGGTCGATGAATTCACCAACGGGGTAGCCACAATTGAATCGGACAACATATCACTCAAGCAACAGTTAAATGCAAACAAGGAGCAAGACGCCCTTCACCCCCTAGTGAATCCTTACACGCAGAAATACTCGATCTTAAAAACAAGCAGGAGGAGATCAAATCTCAGCAGGCTACCTTTAAACACGAAACAAAAGCTCATATCAACTTATGGGCACAGGTAATCAGAGGAAGGGATAAGCGCCCCACCCCACCCGATAGTAGTTGAGGAGGTGGTATAGGATAAACTCATGGAGGAACGTACTAGACGAGCATGGGAATTAAAACTCAAGGTAAGAGGGCTCCCTCTACCTCTCCCATCCTCCGACCCCATGGTGGTTGGGACCTTATTTCTCAGGGATAATCTAGATCTCCCTGATGTGACCCTTGATAGAGCTTGTCTTGGGTTCGACTCCACTCTCTTTCTCTGATTCATATCCATGGCTGATCGGCTCCGAGCCCTTAGAGCCAAGAGAAAGTTGTTTTCTCTTCCTAGTAAGATCTTCCTTGATGAAGATCTCACCAGGACATAGGTTGTGGAGTTCAAACACTCCAGATAGTTGGTTGCAACAACACGCCAAGCTGGGAAATGGGCAATCATCAAGAACCTCATAGTAGTCATTCGAGACTCCTTTCCCCTCGGATGGGAACCTCGATCCGAGGCTTCCAAATGACGGGCCCATTGAGAGAGTTGACGAGACACATGCATTTCCATCAGTTGTTGGAACTTGGAATAGCAATGGGTCGTTTTGGTCCTCATTGCGTCTATTTTACAATGCTCTTAGATCGTTGGACATCCTATTTATCACCGAGACGCATGAGATCCATGTTCGACCTCTCCCAGACATCACATGATACCATTAGTTTTCAGCCTACAGACAGGAGACGAGGAGCTCATGTGGTATCAAAGGTTCAGGTGGAGTTGCTTGTTTTGCTAGGGACTCCGTTCGGAGTAGAATATCTTTGGTGACTGTGGATGAGTTTGCTAGGATTATGTGGGTCCGGATTAGAGTTGTTTCCCCTCTCCCCAGGGACATTTATATTGTAGTATGTTACTTCCCTCCAGCTTCTTCATTGTACGCTATTCATAATGGGCCCGATGGGGACCCCTTTAGATATTTGTATGCTGACATTACCTAGTATTCAATGGTTGGGGAGGTTATCCTTATAGGCGACTTCAACTCTCGCACCAGATCCCTCCAGATTCCTTTCCACAACCGGTCAGAGGATGTGTTTTGCATCCAAGAGATAGATCCAACATCAGTGGCGCTGCACCGAATGTCTGACGATGCGTTGGGGCCTCTCACAACCTATCGTCGACACCTTTTGGAGCTAGGGGAATCTCAAGAGTTGTTGATTCTGAACGGGCTCACACATTTCCCAAATTCTTCCTTTTTCACGTGGTGGCCTCATGAGTGGAGGTGCAAGAGTCGTTGACTATGTCCTCTCTAGACAAAACTTGCTCCCCTTTATACATCACTTCTCTATTTCCTCCATCCCCCTCACGGACCATGCTCTCCTTTCCTTCTCTCTCTGGGATAACACCACCCCCCCTCCCAACACACCTTCCCCCTGGGCCCACCCCGAACTATCTTCTGATTCAATGAAGGGAACCCAAACATCTTTTATACCCACCTTCGTCATATGCTCCCCTCTGAGACCCAGTTCTCCTTACTTGATTCCACATCTACTAAGTACACATGCCTCTCATCCATCATTTGGGAAACAACCCTCAAGTCCTACCCTCACTCCACCCGACCCACTTCCACTTCCCACTAAAACAACTCCTACCCTATGAATTGATGGTATGATGAGGAATGCAAGGCTCTCCACCATTAGCTTCAACACATTCACCCATGGTCACCCCTTCTACCCCAACCTTCGAGCGTCTTATCGTCGTCTCCTTCGCCGCAAGAAACGCCTCTTCATTTCTTAGAGGAGACGAGACTTATGTACTTCTCTCACTCACTCCCCCAAACACTTATGGCGCATCATCCTCCCCCACCACTTCCCCCTCCCATCCGACCTTAACCCCAGATCCTTGTTCTCTCACATATCCATTCTCTATGATATTCCTGGGTAGCCCCAGATTCCTATTACCTCTTCGCCATCTTCACGCTTCGTCTTCTCAAACAGTGACATCAAAGAGGTCGTTTGGTTCATGAGAAACAATAAAGTAGCAGACGAGGAGGGTTTCCAGCTACAGTTCTTTAAGCATGGTCTTTGTGCTCTAGTTTCTCAGTTGGCCGATCTCTTCAACCATGTGGTTCGTATAGGTTTTCCATCAGCATGGTCACATCAAATCATTCACCAGATACACAAATCGGCCCCAGTTCAGATCCCAACAACTACAGGATGATCATTGTTGGTCACACGTTCTCGAAGCTCTATGCTACGATTCTCCACATGAAGCTCTCTAGTGAGCTTGAGCAGAGATCCCTCTTGTTAGGAGACAGGCAGGTTTTCGACTTGCTCATCAGACCATTGATCATATCTTTACCCTTTGGGTCATCATTGAGGAGACACGACATCATTCTTCGAAAATCTATTGCTGCTTTGTATATTTTCAAAAATCCTTTGACCCCGTACCGTAGGAAGCCCTGTTCCAGAGGCTCAGAGACATTGGCATTTCCCAAACCCTACTAACTTCCATCATGTTCCTATATGAGTTGGTCATTGGTCGTCTTCGCACGGTGCAAAGGATGTTAGATTTCATCAGGAGTACCATTGGGGTTAAACAGGGTTGCCTCCTGTCCCCCACGTTGTTTGGGATCTACATTGATGAGTTGGAGGCCTTTCTTCACGAGCATATCTAGGACAGTGATGGGTGCCTCCTCCACCAGATTCTGATACCCACCCTGCTCTTTATTGATGACTTTGTCCTCCTATCATCCTCTCCAGAGGGGTTACAGAGACATTTGGATGCCTTAGCTCTCTTTTGCGACCTTCGACAGTTGACGATCAACTTGGGTAAAACCAAGGTTATGATCTTCAATGGGTTGAAGAAGACCTTGGACCTTCATTTCTTCTTCAGAGGGACAAAAATCGAGCTCACTAGCACCTACACATACTTGGGGTGCAATTCTCAAGATCCTGCCTCAGTTTGCGACCAACACTCCAACCTTGGATCAACAAGAGCTACGGATACTTAGCCCTCCTCAAGAGACAATGCTTCCGACACCATTTTCAGGACATCTCATCCAAGATGTCCCTCATGGACTCCCAGGTCTCAGCGGCGAACTACCTCTTCCAGACAACACTGAGCAAGGATTCCCTGGAACACATCCAGGGGCCCGAGACACATCTAGGGACTTACTGCTTGGTCCAAGACCAAGAACTCCAATCATCTACTGGGGGCCCTCACAAGGGTCTTTCTGCTTGGTTCTAGACCAAGAACCCTAGTCATCTACTGGGGGCTCTCACAAGGGTCTTTTTCCATGGCTCTCACTGCTTGGTCTCATACCATGAAATCACAAGAGTGTGTTGGGGGCCCTAGTCTACAGCTAGGATCTTTTCCATCCTTCAGAGAATGGCTCTTGCAGCTGCATTAATTTCAACAATGTGGAAACCACTAAGATACTTGAGGAGTATATACAGGTTCTCAGGAGAAATTTCCAACATAATGGCTTGTTTTCTAAACTTAGTCATGTACTCTTGCATACTCTTCCCTTGCTTCTATTGGAAGTAATGCCAACAAATCCATTGGTCCACTTCATACCCAATATAGTAAAATTGGGACTTAATGAGGGTTTAAAACACCTCCCACTTAGTTACTAGAGGATCACATTCCAGTCTAAGAGTCTCCATGTCACTTTTCCACCAAGTTTGGGCATGGCCCTCTAACTTCAGTCGAGCAAATAATACATTTTTCTCTTCTCCTATGTTATGCACACGAAAATAAACTTCTAATTGTTGCAACCATTGATTCAACTTTACAACATTGATCTCACCTTGATAGGGTTTGATGTCCACTTTTGCTTCAAATTTGAACAAAGATTGGGAAGATGTAATGTTGGAACTTGGTCTCTCTTTCTCTAGCTCCTTCTCTAGTTCTTCTTTGTTTTTAGATTTCCCATCAGAGCCAATGTCCGAGTTAGAGCATCCAAACTCCTCGAAAGGTCCGAACTTTCTCTCTAGAGTTGTCATTAGGATCACCATATTGCAAGAGATGTCAAAGACATGTGATCTCAATTTTGTCAATCTGTCCTCCAATTCAGCCCTTGGATTGCTATTGTACTCATCAACCATGTCTAGGGTTTGGGACTTCTTTCTTTAAGCCAATTCTAAATCCCTGCAATATCTCACAAACCCCCCCCAAAAAAATGCTTTGTACCAATATGATATGTTAATTGTAAAATACTACAAAATACTATGAGGCTATCCTCTATTACATAAGGTTTACTTATGATTAAAATTTAATATTACAATCATAGTGCTCAAAATACTAAAATAAATTGAGAATAATAAAAATAAGATACAATTTACAAATAATAAATACCACACCATCCACACAATGAACAAAAAATGTCCCCTGTGAAACCCAATATTGGAAAATCCAACGAGAAGGTGAAGACTATGCCTTGCTCTTTTCTTCTTAGATATCAAATGCAAATACAAATAAAGATGGACTCACTTTGGAGCCACAATAGATACTTTAGCCTGAATGGCTACATGGTCGTCTACTTCCTCTATTATGCTCATAATATCTCACTCCTTTGCTCCACTCATCTATGGAACAACAAATCAATACAATAGGAACATAACCCCTTCCTTTCTTGGCAGCCCAATATTTAACATATTCCAACATCTGTCTAAGGTCAGGGTTAGGGTTTTTGCATGTCTCAACTCTCAATTAGCATTAGGGTTTTGGACAATCTAAAATCTTCTTGAAATTCCACACATGTCTAGCTCTAGATGTGTGAGTAATGGAAGCTAGCATGGCATCGACTTGGTACTATGGTGGTCAAATCATAGGTTAACTTGCGAGAGGCATAACTTCCTCATACAAAATCTGATTGAGGTGATCTTTGCACTATTGGAAAGCTCTCGAAGAGTAGAATAACGTTGGAGGGATGGAGCTTCGTACGCAAAGTTTTGACCCTAAACCATTTAATGCCTAGAATGGGCTCTAAAAGTTTCAATACCCCAAATCACCAAAATAGGACCTACCTCTTAAATGGGCCCTACAAGTCCATGGCTCCAATTTCTCCACTCAAAAAGTACCAAAATAGATGACAAATTATATAGTGATCAATTTCGGATCACACAAAAAATCATGCATTTCATGTCAAAACCAAATATATTGATGTTCATTACCACTATCATAGAACACTTTTAGAATCCAAAGATTGGGCTCAGAGGTCTCAACATCTAGTAGGATACATTATTTTATTTTTTCAGTAAGGCATTAAGAAAGAATAAATTGGAGATTTTTAGGAGATGCTTGGTATAAAAGAAAAAACGATCATTAAGGGAGAGTTTTATAAAATAATGCACAATTGTCACATCCACACCAACATCTAGTGTGTCTTTATGAAAAAAGAAAAATTCAGAAAAATGGTTGAATAGAACTAGTCCATGCAATTTTTATGAAATAACATATGCTGCATGCACATAACTTGCATGGATGAGAGCTAGTGAAACTAAAACTGAATAAGATTACATTATAGAAATTATCACACTTATTTATATTAATAACAAAATATAACAATGAGACAATTCAACTTTGAAAACCTTGATGATACTTTTTAACAATAATAACCATTGCTTTGTCATGCAAGATTGCATTAAATTCTACAAAATGTACCATTTTCCATCAATAATTGAGGGAAAACGAATTAGAGTTATTGTCAAATAGTTCTCAAAGATGCATCTAAAAGCTTGCACGCTGATGTAATATAAATAAGTCTTTGCATTCCAAGATGGAGCATGCCTTACATTATATGCTTCTACTTGAAGTTTGTTGTTTATGAGTAGTGGTAAAAAATACAAGGTAGACAATTTTCCATATATAGTTTGTTTTAGCATATCATCATTTTCATATGCACATTACCCTTTTATTACACTCGCTCCATATTGATTGTGAATTGTTTGTTATTACCTATTGCAGGCAGAAAAATGTATTATGTAACGTGGGCTCTCCAATATATCAATCTCTTCATGATTAACACTGGATATATCATTTTGGCTGGACAGTCCTTGAAGGTGGTCAACTCTAACATATACTATTGCCTAAAATATCTACTTTTCCATCTCTCTCTCATAAAGTGCTTCATTTGACTAATAGGATAAACAACGTATTTTATACAAAAAATAATGGTCTGGACATGTAGCCACCACAAGCTAGTAATCCTTGGAGTCCTAGAAACAAATTAACTTTGTATCAAAGTATTAAATTTCCTTATGGGCTTAATAGTTGAGTACAGCCAAATAACAAGCATAAAAATGAAAATCCTAAGTCAACTAGCCTACACAGTCCAAACAACAAAAGTCGTTAACAAGGCAACTAAGGGGATCGTGCATGCACTAAGTAGAGGGTTGTCTCTGTCCTTGGGCGCTAGCCCCCATCCATCAACCACAAGCTCTAGGTCAGTAAGGATGTGTTCCCACCCACCATTTCCCTACTCTAGCTCAAGATGCTTCTTTTCCTTAGAGATGGCTAAGGTGAACCATGTATACTTGTCTTCTTTTGATGGAGGTGGGGGAGACTTGTTGTGGCATCGCTCTCTTTATTCACGAATGACCTAGCAAGAACAATAAGGACTCCCTTCATATCATTGTGATTGGAAAAAATGAGTAAAGGGGGTAGGGGAATTGGCAAGAGGTTCCATCCTCATAGTGCAAGGTGCCCCCCCACCCCAAGAATTCCAACAACTGGCACAATGCACCACATTCATCTCCACTTTCTTGGCTTGAATAATAATCTACAAGTGAGAATTTGCACACATCATAGAGTCTCCATACCAAGTAAAACATTTACTATGTTGGATTTTCTTGAACAAAGATTCATTCCTTCTTTTCCAAATAAAGAAGAGGACTTCCATTCTAATGAGTTGCCATGTTGCATTGAACTCAACAACATAAGGAATATTATAGCCTAAGAGGGCGACTTTGCAACAAATACACACAAGAAGGTGTTGGAAATGTGTTGTATTCTTTGCTTGTGGATTGCATAAGGTGCAAATCCAATAACCGCAAGTGTTAAATTTTTTTTGGGTCAGTTTTTGGTCCATTTTTGTATTTTTTCGGCCATTGGCTTTTGGCCCATTTTAATCTAATACCAATTAAGGGATTAGGGTTGTAATATAATTCAAGTTAATGGGTTAGGGATTTGTATGATGAACAATACCTAAAGATTGTATTGTGAATGGTAAAATTAATACAACAAAGAAGATAGAGGTGTGGCTCTAAGTTAGGCTAGTTTTCCTAGTTAAGGGTTTCTAGGGTAAATCTTTATGTATTGTGTGTGTGCCATTGTTGTTATTTTTATTTTTCTTAAGAATTCATTTGAATTGCTCCACTTGCATAGGTTTAAAACTTACATTTGGTATCAGAGTGAGGTTATTGGCTTCAAGGGGATGCCTTTGTTGGTAGGGTTTAAC
>SNQJ01S0256812.1:0-12485 GCA_010110895.2 Picea sitchensis | reverse complement strand
GTTCCAGGTGAAAGGGATTGGTCATTTGTTGTTAGATATGATCCAAGAGGAAGGCCAATTAAGTATACTCATTTACAGGAAGAAGATGATATTGAAGATCAAGAAGATGATTCGATAGATCATACAGAGCCGGAAGATCATGGAGGGTCGACAAATGAAGAAGATGAAGAAGATCATGATCCAAGCATAGGAGACAATATTGCAATTCTTGATGATGATGTCGATGAAAATATGCTCGAAAATGAAATTGATGACGATGATGATATCATCAATCCTTTCAACATCGTTTCTGAACTGGATGATGATACATATGTCGAGTTCGATGAAGAAGATCAATATACAGAATAAGGATGATTACACATATGTTGAGGTTGGATTAGGTACTTGACTATATAATATTTTAATTTGTATGAATTATTCTCTTAAAATAATTTATTTATAATGTCATGGGCTAATTACATGTTTTTAAGTTTTATGCGATGTTTTTATATCCTATGTTACATGTTGTTTAATTATTATGTGAAACCTGAAAATAGTTTCCTATATACTAAAGTATGTGGTAGACTAAAAATATCATTTAGAAACACATAATTTCATGTACCTTCATTAATTTTTGTTTTTGTAGCTTCTATGCATGAATCTTAATAGGACGTTGCTTTCGATTATTTTCTATTTTATAGATTGGGTTTTGGGGATAAATTAAGAGTGATGTGAGGGGGAGGGGAGGGACCATATGAGCTTCCACTTTCATGTGGTTGGCCTTGTTTAGTAGAGGATAAATTATTCTTGAAACCAAGATAAGGTCTTTCATTTTTATACCATCATGATCGTATAAGATTTCATCAATATTGTTGTCACAGTATTGCATCAACAAAGTTTCCATGAACATGTTTGTCATTTCTATAGATTTTTTTTTGAAACCCTAATTTTCTTTCAAAGTACACAATTTGGTTGACGCAAGTTTTAATTTTGCATCGGTCTTTCTTCATTTTTCTTTTAGTTTCTACATTAATGTATATACAATGTATTCGTGTCATAGTTGTACTGATGAAAAATCCCTCTTTTTCGCTGATTGCTTAATCAACGCCATAAAAATACTCCCTTGTAGTACTAGATGATGGGATGTGTGTAATTTTGAACGAATTTTACAAGGAACAAGGAACAAATATTGTACTAGGACTAGACACCGACAACAGTGACCCGTGAATGGGGCCAACGTTGAAATTTTTTCAAATAGTTTCTATATGCACTGAAAATTGACATGGATAGACTATTCTCATGCCTTAACAATATGGGATGGTTTATGGACTCAAATTTCACTCACACACCCACTTTATTCCATCATCAATTCATCATGTAAACCATAAACCCTAATTTTCTTTCAAAGTACACAATTTGGTTGACACAATTTTTAAGTTTTCATCAATATTTATTCATTTTTCTTTCAAGTTCTACATTAATGTATATACAATGTATATGTGTCATATTTGTGATGAAAAATCCCTCTTTTTCGTTGATTTCTTAATCAACACCATACAAATACTAGAGGCAGGCAACAATGACATGTGAATGGGGCCAACGTTGAAATTTTTTCAAACTGTATCTGTATGCATTGAAATTTGATATTGATAGACTATTCACATGCCTTAACGATATGGGAGGGTTTATGGACTCAAATTTCACTCACACACACTCTTTCTTCCATCATCATATCATCATGTAAACCATAAACCCTATTTTTCATATGTTCTAGTAGATATGTTAATGACTTCAAATTTCATATTTGTATTTGACTCAAGGTCCAACTAGCTTGCAAAGTATCAAATTTTAATTTCAAGTTTATAAAAAAAATATGAAATGAATCCAAGCATCATTTGATATCGTTGTAAGAGAGACAAATGTAAATAATCTTGTGATGAATTAGCTATACTATCGACGAAAAAAGTTCGTCGATAGTATAGCTAATTCGCTGCAAGAATATTGTGTCTAATTTGAATGGTGTTACATGGTTTGCAAGGAGTGTAGGGATTATATTATGGTGAAATGTAGTGTAGTCTATAAGAACAATCTCTATGCCCTCAATACAAATAAGACAAATATTCTTTGTATGTTTCCTTTGTGGTGGCTCAAGCCCTCAATACACATGATGCCTGACCATGAAATGTAACAATTTGACTATTGAATGATAGTGTTATGTCACCCATGGTTAAGGAAAGAACTTAAGGTTCTTAGGTCCTATTTGAATCTTCTTAAAATTGAGATTCGTTACACAGTCCTTGAAAAAAGACAAAAGACTTATGTAGAGGATATTAATTTGGTCTTTGTGTGGGACATTTTATGCCATTAGTATGTTTTTTACAAAAATAATGGATCTTGGGGACTACACCATGGTCAAGGAACGAGGAAAAAGGAACGAGGAACGAGGAACAAAGAACAAGGAACAAGGACCAAGGAACCAAAATTGTACTAGGACTAGACACCGACAACAATGATCTGTGAATGGGGCCATCGTTGAAATTTGTTCAAATAGTTTCTGTATGCACTGAAATTTGACATGGTTAGACTATTCACATGCCTTAACGATATGGTATGGTTTCTAGACTCAAATTTCACTCACACATCCACTTTCTTCCATCATCAATTCATGGACGATCTCAAAGATTATGTGGGGACACCATACATCCTTGAGTCTTGAAACCCTCCCATACCACCAAGGCATGTGTCTAGTCTAACCATGTCAAATTTAGATGCATACAGAAACATAATGAATAAATTTCAACGTTGTCGCCATTCAATGCTCACTATGCGAGGCCAATGCATGACATTTGTGGTGGGTGAATTGAAGCTTCTGCAACATCAACTCGACTTGGTAATTCAATAATCAAACCCTCCTTAAGTATTATGTGGGCACATCAAACATCCCTAAGTATCGTGATGGGTGTTATGATATCCTTAATTATTATGTGGGTTCGGTGGAAGAAATTTGTGATGGGTGTATTGGAATTTCCATGTCAAATTTCAAGATAGTTCCAACATCGATTCTATATAAGGGAATGATGAATGATGACAATGAGAGGTGAAACATAATGAACGTTGATGAAAATGTGGATGATCTCAAATATTATGTGGGGACATCATCCATCCTTGAGTCTTAAACCCTCCCATACCGTCAAGGCATGTGTCTAGTCTAGCCATGTCAAATTTTGATGCATACAGGCACATATTGAAGAAATTTCAACGTTGGCCCCATTCACTACTCACTATGCGGGGTCGGTGCATGACATTTGTGGTGGGTGAATTGAAGCTTCTGCGACATCAAATCGACTTGGTAATTCAATAATCAAACCCTCATTAAGTATAATGCGGGAACATAAAACATCCTTAAGTATCGTGATGGGTGTTATGATATCCTTAAGTATTATGTGGGTTCGGTGGAAGAAATTTGTGATGGGTGTATTGGAAGTTCCATGTCAAATTTCAAGATATAAGTTCTGACATCGATTCTATAGAATGGAATGACGAATGATGACAATGAGAGGTGCATCATGATGAACGTTGATGCAAATGTGGATGATCTCAAAGATTATGTGGGGACATCGTACATCCTTGAGTCTTGAAACCCTCCCATACCGTCAAGGCATGTGTCTAGTCTAACCATGTCGAATTTCGATGCATACAGGAACATATTGAAGAAGTATCAATGTTGGCCCAATTCACTGCTCACTATGCGGGGTTAGTGCATGATATTTGTGGTGGGTGAATTGAAGCTTCTGTGACATCAACTCGACTTGGTAATTCAATAATCAAACCCTCCTTAAGTATTATGTGGGGACATCAAACATGCTTAAGTATCATGATGGGTATTGTTAGCACTCCGTAAATCTGTTCAGTTGATAAACAAATGATGAAGGTAACTTTTTCAACCAACTTTGAGACCTGAAACTAACCTTTCATATCTGGAGAGGGCTCTCTCAGAAATGGCGCGGTATCTGCGAAGGATATGACTTTGGAAACAATGGCTAGATTTAACACCTATGATAAAATGGGTTCTGGTTATATTGGCACAGAAAAGAAAGACTTGGGCTATGGGGTCTATCTAAGGAAGAGACGAGACAAATGAATGAATCACTGGATTTGAGAGGATAAGGCTAGGTGAGCAACATCCTTCAGTGTAAACCCGTAATGTGTGGCGGGAGAAATTACAGGAAGTAACTTACGAGTGCCGCTGTGGACGAATTCAGAGTTAGCTTGAGAGGAAAATGTTTTGTCTAAGTGGCACAAACAAGGGGCATTGTACAACGAATCCATAGTTTTGATAATTCGTTACGAAATAGACAGAAAAATATATGAAATAAATATAACAGGAAAATCATGTACACAAAGAGAGAAAGCTCAATACATTCAACTATTACTACTAGATTATTTTCATCAAATCACAGGACCTTTGCATTAAATTCCGGTCAAAACTCAGATTACATACAATAGCTATCGTCTACCCAATTTTCCAACCAACCTGGCTTACATCGAAAAGATGAAATATATAAACGAGGGCACCGCTTGGACTGCCCTGCTTTCTAACTGTTAACCCTAAACTAGAAAAAACACGCCACATGCGCTAGAGACTCTTCACATGGTACTATCCAAAAATAAGCAATAATCACATTTATCCACTAACGAATGTCTTCAGGTTCACCATGGGTTATGATCGTTGGTCAGAACCTAATGTGGGGAAAGATGTGTCACTATAACTCTTGATCGGGTATCCTAGTGAACAAGTGTCTGTTAAAAAAATGTTGTCTGTAATATTGGCTTTGCCTTCTGTTATGTGCCCATTTGCTGGAGAACTGTGCACAGTAAACAACTATTCGATTCTCACCACTGTTATCAAAATGGTAGGGTACTTTAGAGGACATGTATCATTCAAAACTGTTGTGAAGAAAATGTCACTTGCTAAACTCTCTCTTTTTGTGCGCTAGCAAGAGACACACAGATTTTCTTCCATGGCGTTTTCTTTCCTTGCTCTGTTCCCGCCTTCGTGACCCAATTTCCTGGCAGGTTCTAGCTGGATGGCACGTCTGTGTAGTTGGTCAACTATCAATCCAACGCACGATTCTTCTGCAATTTGAGCCTTCATGATATCCTCGTTCTTTCTCAGCCTGCCCCTCCTCTGAGGAAGTTGTTGTTGGGAGGAGGGGGATATTGCTGTCTCCCTTTCCTGTATGAATTTATTTGCTTCGGCTATTCCGAGACTTTATCTGACCCTTTCTACAGGTGAAAGAATGGTTCCTTCCATGTCTTTGGGAATGGTTTCCGCGGGTGAGAAAGAATTCCAGTCTCTTTGGGGTTCAGACCTCGCAGTTCTACCAATCTGCGTGCATTTTCCTTCGCTCTGAGAAGTCACCATGGGGTGACCAAGGTATAATCTATGTGCAGTGTATTGAATGAATGCATAGGGGGAGATGTTCTGAACCAACTGGATTGGCAAGGGGAAACTGCGAAAAGAGTTTAGGCCTGCTTCTCTGACTGGAGGGCACGCCGAGCATATGAGATTTATAACGAAATGAACAAGAGAGGAAATCATGTTGGAAGGTAGTGAATTTATGGTGATGAGATGTTTTAAGTCGAATTGCAGGTTGTCCATGGAAAATCCCCATGTGTAGAATGTAGGTGATAAGGTTTTCTGGGCATGTATAATACGAACAACACAATTTTTCATTCCCTCGGCCTTCATGATGAATTGATAATAACTATTGCACTTGTCGAAGCGACCTCTATTGACCACTTTCCTTGAACCAAGCAAGCAGAGACTGGTTTCTGTTGAGCACTCAACACACCCTAAAAGTCTATGTTCATTTTTTACTTTTGGGTACCACTTGATCCTTTACACTATCTGTTTTGCCTTGATTATGAAACTGATACTTGCGCTTATTTCTATGTTCAAGTTTGAATTCTCTAAATCCTTCCTGAACATACAATGAAGAATCATGTTAATCGTTAAAGGGTCCTTAATGATCTACTTAAGGAATCAACACACTAAATATTTCCCTGATGCACTTAGGATTTTAACATCGGTAAACGTTAAAGGTGATGAAAATCATTTGAGAAGTTTCAAATATCCGAACACCGATCTTCATCGATGTTGACAGATGTAAGTCTTTCTTTTATGATTGAGCTTTGGCATAGGTATCGCCGAAGACTGATCCGTTCAGCTTTGGTAGGAAAATGAAAAAGGTAAGTGTCGTGCAAAGGGAAAAGCGGTATCGCCGATTGCCGAAACCTAACACGATTTTGACGTCACGGAGTTACAAAATAAAATACACATTAAATTTATATTTTGAATTGTCGATCCCTGACGCCACCCAAGTATAGGTGGTTGCAATATATTTTTAGTGTTTTCGACGTAAGTAGATCCCCTAAGTGCAATCCTTACCCACCATCCAAATGTTAAATCGTATGTTCAAATATTTTAAGTAACCCCAAGTTGATAAGCCATGTCAACATCAATCAATATCAGAAGTCTTAGAGGGAACATATCAACAAATTCACATTGCCATAACAATTATAAAATCATATAATTTGTACAAAAACTCAGATAAAAGAACATAGTTAATTTACATTCAAAAGGAAATAGGATACATTCAAGAAGCTTCGAGTTTTCATATAATTAGAAAATTTCCCGCCAAACTTGGGCTGCATACAAATAGATATTGTCGACATCTTTACTAACCGACCCGGTCACAGTGAGAGTACAAAATCCTTACTACAAAAGAGAATAAATAGTAAGCATCACTTCAGGGAACACAAAGCAAAGGCTCGCCCATTATGCATCTCCTATGCGCACACCTTCTCGCGGACTACTTCTCACATCCTGTAACATTTCCTTTCCCTCTTTCACTGTCATCCTCTATGCCTCATGTAATTGCACAATTGTGTCTTGAGCTTCTTGAAGCTGTCTCTGGAGCCAAACTGTGCTTCCTCCATGACCCTTTGACGTTGATACCTCCTGGTTCTTCACTGCCAACTGGCTCCGAAACTCTCTATTTTTTTTGTAGAGTTCAGCTATAGCAAGTTGGGCCTGCTCTAACTACTGGATGGAACTTTTAACAGGAGAACCTAGTTCTTTTTCCCTCCCCTTTCATTCCCCACTTCCTTTACTAACATTCCCCACAAGCCATGACCGATGAGTAAGCATCGTAGACCCCTTAGCGGTGGGATGTATACTTAGCTCATCTTGGGGGCAGTCTTCCTCCCTTTTTCTCGTGCCTTTCCTAGGCCTCCCTCTTCCCCATGGTGTTCTCTCCTGTGGGGGCATGGTCTCCAATATACCTCCTTCAGGCGTACTTCTCTCCGCCCCAAATTCTGCTAGAGGTGACGAAACCCTATCTAAACAAAATCCTGTACCTCCTGTCGAAGCTTTGAGGACACTGGGAGCCAATAAGAATGAATCCCATGCACGTTGGGGCTCGGACCTGACATTCCAACTACCTTGAAAACCCCTCCCCTTGTTAGGAGGGGATCCCATAATGCAACAACGTGGTGGATTGGATGCCTGCAGGTAATGAAGGACCACTACACCAAGTTTTTCTTGAATAAACGCACAATATTAGTGTCACAGAAGCATAAAATCGACTTATGTGTGGAATTCCCCACATAATTCTTAGAATTTATAGCAAAAAAAAGCAGCAAACTAGAGTGTGCCAAAAGAACACTCACGCTTCATGATAATATGCTTTGAAGACTTAACGTGTCATAGCTACTCGTCATATGTAATCTAGAACATTTAAAGAGTCGTCGATCAGAGTTGCAGAGAATATGCAGTAGGATCATTCCAACCTCTTTAAACTACCCAGCTTCCATTATTGACAAATGATAGTTGATACACGTGGTAATACAGATTCTTGAGGCATTTAATGACTTCCTTACTATGGTATCCGACCTTCTGGGAGCATACATGTGCATGCTCAAGCTTGACATCTTTTCACAGTCCCAAAGGTCGAGCAACTACTATGACGATTCCAATGCTCATATCCACCCTACTCGATTTGCCATGATTTTGTGAGATGACGTGACTCATTTAAATTGAAGAGGAGTGATGACGTGGATAAAAGACATCGAAGGTAAATCAAAGGAGGAACCGGGATCACGTAAGTATTAAAAGATCGATAATAAAGAGCTTCATAGTTACACACCGATCGATTATGTTTGTTGGTATCTTAGGTCATATTTTCTCGATCGCTAAACTATCTCAACACCGCTTGCAGGAAGTTTTCCCCAATCACCGAACAAAGCTTGCTCCGCAATCTCACCGATGAACTTGAAATAAACACCGAAGCATGATCGACAGAGCGATATAGGATTCCAAGTTCCCCGAGTTCGAAAACCTCGAAAATCTCATTGAAATGAGTTACGTGGTAAAGCAACATGCCAAACAAGATGCACTATGGACCGAAGAGTTCACAGAAATAGCCGATGCGAATCCAGGGCAAGTACAAAAATTTGCAAAACATCCGATCAAAGCCCGATCCATGCTACAACAGTTGAACTCCAGTTTAGTAAAGTACTGGGCACATGCAGTAGACATAAGGGGAATATATGTGGCCCCGATGGAACAACATAGATTCCCATGGACCCAAACTTGTAAAAACAACTGTTTGTCAGTTGGATTGAATACGAGAGCAGTCATCCTTTCCAAGAAGTATCTCAAGATGACTGTTAAATAATCTTTTAGAATATAACGCCACATGGTGATTTTTTTTTTTGTTTAAACTGCAATTAGCCATTAGTACCGGTTAAAACTTTATATTATAAATAAGGACATCGACCAATTAGAAAAGGGTCGATGGTTGTTGTAAGAACTCTTTCTTTTTGGTCGTTAATAATTATTTTGAGACTGCTATGAATTGAGAAGTCCTTCTGGACCAAAGACAAACTATTTTCATCAGATGCATGTGATTGGACTTGGAGAAGAACTACTTCCTATCCTGTTTCATGAATGATATAGTAATGAGTAAGAGCAATTAATTCTGTTGTCAAGTTATTTGGTGCAATGTTTTGATGTTCTTTGCTTTAATGATGAAGATAAATCGTTGTGCTATTATGTAATGCATGGTTATGGTAGATGAATTATTTTTCTTTCCATTATCTTATTACATATGTGCTTTATTTCTGATAGTTAGTTTCTCATACAGTAATTGGATGCTCACATGGTTAATGTATTAGTACTAGGCCTGTGGTATAGAGTAATTGTTTGCATGTTGAGAAGTGGGTTATACCAAGCTTAACTTCTTCCCCGTTAGTTAAAACTTAATCCTGTCAATTGTCAAGTTGGTTTATGCTCACTTGCATCTCTCATATCAGCTCTACGCAAGAGAAAATACAGAAGAAAATAGTCCTAACTAAAGGAAGAGCCTTCACAAAGAAACACAAATACCATCGATGAATTGGATGGATCGCAAGATCTGGAGAACCATTCCATTTTAAATGCTATAGAGTCTAATTGGGCCTCGGTGGCAGGTTTGGTTCCTACTGTTGAGTCAAGGGATTTAGATCCCACCAACAAAATTGGCACTAAAAGGAGGGTCTAAGAATGAATGGTTGAGTATAAATTTTATCTATCATTTCAAACAACCTATAGATTCATAACAGCCCACATGCATGGCTAGTCCGTCACAAGACAACCCACACACGTTGAGTATTCCCAAAACAGATAAATCACCCTAGCCCAAGGAAGAACCTTTCCACCCTGAAATACCTTACGCCCTTCCTCACGAGGAAGTGAATCAATTTAGGAAAATCACTAGATCCTTCGCCCGACAGATCGATGCATTGTCCTTAGCTCCCATACTCCCTCAAAGAAAACAACAAAGAAAACTAGTGGTTAGCACTCTCGACGAAGTTTTCGTACACTCCGTAGAAGACTTCATAGAGTTCACAATTACCGAAATCCAAGAACCTCTCAATCTGACACCCGAAACGCTAGCCGCCGACGTCCCCGAGCCAAATGACTTTTCAGAAGAAGAAAGAGTTCAACTCATATTCCGAAGATATGGAGGATAATAATAAACATGAGGAAGAAAGGGAAATCTCGCTTTAGTACAATCAGCCCTGGTTGGCCGGAGACGCCGTGGCCATCCCTGGACGAGTACATAATATTCCCCGTCATCCGGAGAAACTGCTTCCTAAGTAAGCCTCGAAACTTATGATTACCTTAAGATGACATCAAGAAGTTCATACTCACAATCAGACTTATGAATGTTCAACATGAAGTCGTAGTCTACAGACTCTTGCCCTACACGTTTGAAAATTCAGCCTCCATGTAGTATTTCAACTTGCCAGTAGGATTGATAACCAACTGGACTAAGTTCCAGAAAGAATTTCTAGATAAGTTTGCAGAAGAAACTACCATGGGGGCCTTGATGGCTGAGTTTCTCACATCCACCATGAGTTCGAAAGAAAGGGTCAAAGATTTCAATCAAAGATTCACAACCATCTTAAAGAAATTCCATTCCGTAGTGAAACCAACTCAAGAGTTACAAATCGAGGTTTACACCAACGTGCTCCTGACTTCTATTTCTATGTTTGTAAAAAGAGCCGCTAAGAAAACCCTGGAAGAAAATTTTGAGGAGGCCAAGAAAACAAAATTCCATGTAAAAGGATGTAAAGAGGGCCATGTCTCCTTAGTGAAAAAATAAAGTCAACCCCCTCCCAGGAGAGGACTCCTTCTGACTAGACCTCCGGGAAAACCAGTTGAACAGACTCTTGAAAAAGGTAATGGTGATATAGAAGATCTACAATGCATGGTTGAGAAATTATCAAATGAAATCATAGACATGAAGAGAAATGCAGGGGAGGGAAACCAAGGCCAAAGGCCCTATAAGATTTTCTTTAAAATAAAACCGCCTTTCAAAGCAATTGAACCTGCCCCCGCTAACTTAAATATCAATCTAGGGAATGTCGCGTCTAATTCTTTTTGAACTTATCATCTGGAAAACCACTCCGAAAGAGACTGCCCCAATGGGTCCACACCATGAATTTGATGGCCAATTGGTTTCTAGATGAAGTCTCCCTAGCCGAACAACCAATCAGTTCGGTTATGAATATGGAGGACTGGGAAGAAGTTGACCCACCACTAGACACAACCATGCTGATATGGGATCCTGACCTAATCATGCCTTACGATGATATTTTTGAGTCTCGGGAACAACCCGTAGAAGTTTCAGCGATACAGATGCGGAGTAAGGGTCCACCCGACTCAAAAGATACTGATGCCACCAGATCTTCACAAAGTAAGTTAAATCCCAAACACCCAAAAATTTCTTTCTCTCTCAGTAAAAAGCCTATAATCATTCATACCCAAGAGTCGCCCAAACTAGATTACAACGTGGTCGAATATTTGAAGAAGCTAAAGGCCAATATTTCAGTTATAGATATATGCAGGATCCCTCAATAGAAATACTTTTTGTTATAGGCCTTGAACTCTGCGGAAAACTCGACGAAGGGCAATGGCCCAGAAAGAAGTTTGACAGTCCGATGGGAAAACCAACTGTAAATGCATGTTCGGGAGATAGAAAATAAAAACCTTTTGTCCCCCCATTCCTCCTAACATTTGAAATCTTCAATAGAAACGTCCATAACTATTTAGTAGATTCTGGAGCTTCGAGGACACTGGGAGCCAATAAGAATGAATCCCATGCATGTTGGGGCTCGAACCTGGCATTCCAACTACCTCGCAAACTCCATCCCTTGTTAGGAGGGGATCCAATAATGCAACAACGTGGTGGCTTGGACTCCTACAGGTAATTAAGGACCACTAAACTGAGTTTCGCCTGAATAAACGCACAATATTATCTTCACATAAGCATAAACTCAACTTATGCATGGAATTCCCCACATAATTCCTAAAATTTATAGCCAAAAAAATCATCAAACCAGAGCGTGCCAAAAGAACACTCACAGTTTGTGACAAGATTCCTTGAAGACTTAACGCATCAAAGATGCTTTTTGGATGTAATCCAAAATTCTTAAAGCGTCGTCGATAGGAGTTGTAGAGAATAAGCAGTAGGATCATTCCAATCTCTTTAAACTCACCAACTTCCATTATTGATGAATGATAGTTGACACACTTGGTAATACGGATTCTGGAGGCATTTAACGACTTCCTTACAATGGTATCTGACCTTCTGGGAGCATACACATGCATGCTCAACCCTGGTGTCTTTTCCCAGTCCCAAAGGTTGAGCATCTACTATGACGTTTCCAATGCTCGTATCCACCATACTTGATTTTCCACGCTTTGGCGCGACGACGTGACTTGTTTAAACTAAAGAGGAATGATGACATGGATAAAATAAATCGCAGGTAATTCAAAGGAGCAACCGGGATCATGTAAGTATTAAACGATCGAGAATAACGAGATTCATAGGTACATACCGATTGATTATGTTTGTTGGTATCTTAGGTCATATTTGCTCGATTGCTAAACTATC
>SNQJ01S0256811.1:0-12485 GCA_010110895.2 Picea sitchensis | reverse complement strand
CTTCCCTAGGAGTAAGCCTAGACGGAAGAAGTTCCTGTCAAGGTGACAGTGTGGGCAGGGACTTAGACATTGTGTCTCCGAGGGCACACTAAGTGAGCCGGACTTAGCTCACGTCTGCAAGTGTGCATTAGGGCGACAACAGGGCCCATAGTAGCGCCGAAAGTGTTATGGGTCGTCTGATCAAGGAGAGACACGTGGCGCACGATTGGGCTATGTCGCCACCTCGCCTATCGTAACTTTGAAGCACGAGGATCAGCCTCCTCTCAGTCGCGAGACGTGAAGTGCCGAAGGCGTCCGGGATTTGGGCCCACGGTATCGTTGAATATGATCAGGGTCGTCCAATCAAAGAGGGGCACGTGGTGCGCAATTAGGCTCTATCGCCTCTTCGCGCATCGCGACTTTGAAGAGCGAGGATCAGCCACCTCCCAGCTGCGAGACGCGAAGCGCCGAAAGCGCTCAAGAGTTGGGCCCGCGGTCTTGGCGCCCAGTCACAGAGGAACATGCCTGGGGAAAAAGCGCTAGCGCACACCATATGAAGAGACAAGTCCCAAAACGCCGACATCATCACAATCGTCCATCCAAAGGGACGCGTGGCACACGATTAGGCCATGTCGGCATTTCGGCTACCGGGACTTCCAAGGGTAAGGGGTTTTGCTCTTCCATTGCATTTCAAAACCCCGAACCCCGAAACGCCGAAAGCACCTTTGAGGATAAGCGTAGGGTCACGGCCTGTGGTCACTCGAGGAAATAGAAAGAGTTGTGCAAAAGGGCCAAAAGAGCCAGGTTTAGCTGCAGAAGGGATCGCCACGATCTCCAGGTGCCAGTCCGACTCGGTCTCAACCCTGGTCCCTGCTAGGAGTAAATGAAGGTGGGAGGAGGTGGTTGAAACCTCTCCTCACTCATTAATTGTAAGGTATGGAGGATCCAATAGGCAGTCTGCCCGAGATGGCCCTGTGTGCTGGATTTTTTCCAAAGAAGCCATGCCTAGTCCTCGACTAACCAGAGAAGTCTGCACACGCTAACTCAACATTTAATGGCTCAGCTACCCCCCTATAAGAGCCATGCAAAGTTAAGGTGGAGTCTGACGAAGGACTTCAGACCAGATTTGACTGAAGAGATGCCACGCCCTGAAAATCTAGGACGCCTCTGGTGGGAAAATGTTTAGGAGTATAAGTACTCAGTTTTTGTATTTTTGAAAGTATCGATGGTAGAGCACAACGCCCAATTGTAAAGCTTTAATCCAGCCTCTGGTTCTCTAGTTATAGAAGAACATTTGAGACTTCTTGTTTAATGGCAGCTAACTCCTTCTTTCCTCTTTTCCTCTGAATCTAAGATCCCGGGCATGGATGATCCAGTCGGGTGTTGCATTGCTATATTATGTAGGTTTGATATTATCAGTTCTGCAATCTTCTTAGGTTCATTTTGAAGTTTGTTCGGCTCTGAGAGGATCTCACAGCCGAGACTTTTCCTCTTTTGTGAAGACCGCTAGAAGACCGGATGTCCAAAGCAGACTTTGTTTCTCCTCTCTTCCCTCCAAATACTCACCACTATTATTAGTACTGGCTTAAGTTAGGTCAAGACCTCATGTGTCACTGCTGTTCCAGCCCAGTTTTCTGAGTTAGAACGATACTGTTCCGAGTTTACTTCCATCTGATCACCCCTTTATAAACAAAACATGACATAAACTGATGGGCGTCGGGCTCTGCTCCTGCTGCAATCCAGGAGTGACTTCCAACGCCAACACATACTTTGATGGATCTTCCAAGGTAACTGCGCAAGGTTGGGTGCAGAAGTTAGATACGTATTTATAGCTTAACCCCATGAGGGAGATGGATGCCATCAAGTTTGCCACCATTTACTTGGAAGGAAAAACTCATGACTGGTGGTATCATGGTATGACTACCTTGGGTCATAACCAGATTACTGCTTACACAGAGTTCACTGAGAGACTTATTGACAGGTTTGATCAGGGAGATCCAGAGTTACATTTCAAGGAGCTCTCACAACTCAAGCAAACAGGGTCACCAGAGATCTATATAGAGGAGTTTCAGAGGGTAGTCGTAATGGTGCGAGATGTGTCTCAAGAGAGATTGATGATGCTATTTACTGAGGGGTTGATGGAACCCCTACAGGGTTGGGTCAAGGATTTTAAGCCTTCTGACCTAAAGGAGGCCATATGGATGACTAGGGACTTGAAGGGATCTGCAGCAGAAACTAAATTTGCCCCTAGACCACCCATAAACCAAGGGGGAAGAGATCAAAGGGGAGTAGACAGAGGAAAAGGTAGGATGGATGAGGCTACTAGGAGGGAATTGAGGAGGAAGCAACTTTGCTTCACATGCAAGGAACCTTGGGATCCAGGGCACAAATGCATGGGTAAAGGCAAGGCACATTACATTGAGGTGATTTTTGATGATGAGGAGGAAGAAGATTTCGGCCACATCCAAAACATGGAAGCAAATCCACCTAGAATGGACCCTACAGAGAATGAAGAAGAGGAAGAAGCAGGTTTCGGCCTCGCAGCAGATAAGAAGGTTACAATAGCCTCCATCAGTGGGGTGCCTAAATTCAACACCTTTAGGATGAGAGGAGTGCTTCAGGGACAAAAGGTTTATGTACTCATTGATGGGGGAGCTTCACACAACTTCATTGATTGGATTTATTGAAAAGAAGGCATATACCTACAGTTGAATTTGAACGTTTTCGTGTGGAGGTAGCAGGGGGGCATACCATGCCTTGTGACAGGTATATTCCAGGAATGAAACTTACATTGGGTAGGCATGACTTGGCATAGGATTTCTATGTGATGGATTTACCGGATACTATCATCATCTTGGGAGTTCAATGGTTTAGTACCTTGGAACCTATCACTACCAACCACAAAACCATAGAGATGTCATTCATTGAAGAGAGTGGGAAAAAGGTGATACTAAGAGGGATGATAGGTCATACACATAGAGTGGTAACAACAAAGCGCATGGAGGCCATTTTTAGGAGAGAAGACATTGTATATGTAGCTGAATGTAGAATATCATTTCAAGTGGATAAGAATGGGCATCCTCATTACTCTCAAGACATTCAGAAAATCATTGACAGTCACAACAAGGTTTTTGAACCTATTCCTCCAGGAGCACCACCGGATAGGGGGTTTGAGCATATTATAGAATTGAAAGAAGGAGCAAAACCTGTCATTACTACTCCTTATAGACACCCAAAAAAGTATAAGGATGAAATTGAAAAGGCTATTAAAGAACTCTTGGATATGGGCCACATTAGACCAAGTTCTAGTCCTTTTGCATCTTCAATGGTCTTGGTAAAGAAGAAAGATGGGACTATGCGCATGTGCATTGACTACAAGGCCTTGAACAAAAAGACTAGCAAGAACAGGTACCCTATCCCTCGAATAGATGAGCTATTGGATGAGCTTCATGGCGTTTTCTACTTCACCAAAATAGACTTGCGCTATGGCTATCATCAAATCAAAATCAAGATGTTCCCAAAACAGCGTTCAGATGTCATTACACTATGAATTTTTGGTTATGCCCTTTGGGCTAACTAATGTGCTAGCCACCTTCCAATCTTGAATGAATCGTGTCTTCAACAAGCAGTTAGGGAAGTTTCTCCTAGTATTCTTTGATGACTTGCTAATTTATAGCAAAACTTGGGAGGATCATCTTCAGCAGATCAAATCTTGAGCATTATGGAGCGACAATCTTTATACGCTAAAGAGTCCAAATGTGAATTTGAGATGATTGAAGTCCTTTATTTGGAGCATATCATTGGAGTGAAAGGAGTACAGGTGCATAAAGAAAAAATACAAGCTACACTTGACTGGCCAACACCCAAAACGCTTAATGAATTGAAAGGATTTCTTGGCATTTGTTGTTACTATCGGAGGTTTGTCAAAGGCTTCTCCCAACTTTGCACACCCTTGACAGATTTGACCTGGAAAGGCGCATTTAGATGGAATCAAGAGGCACATATGACATTTGATAAAATGAAGAAGGTAATGAGCACTTGTCCGGTTCTCTCTTTACCATATTTCTCTCATCCCTTCATATTGGAGTGTGATGCCTCAGGTGAGGGCATTGGAGCAGTACTTATGCAGAATAGGCACCCCATTGCCTATGAGAGCAGGAAACTGAGGGGGCCTTGAACTTCTATACACTATTTATGACAAAGAGATGTTAGCTATTATGCATGCGCTGGCTAAATTCAGACAATACTTAGTTGGGGCGAAATTTGTTGTAAGGACATATCACAATAGCCTCAAGTACTTTTTGGACCAAAAGGACTTAAATCAAAGACAACAAAAATGGGTTAGCAAGATCCAAGCTTATGACTTTGACATTGAATTTGTCAAGGGAAAAAACAATGTGGTGGTTGATTCTTTATCCAGGAGGCCCTCAGTATATGCTATGACAGATATTTCAGTTGATTGGAAGGCACATCTTTTGGTGGAAAATTCTAAAAACAGGTTTGCTTGTGAGTTGATGGATGGGCAGGTACATGATGATAACTTCAGGATTGTGGATGGAATAATATACTACAGGGGCTGAATCTTCTTGGTTCCCAAATCAACATTCAAAACAAGAGTATTGCAGGCATGTCATGATTCACCATTGGCAAGGCATTAGGGGTTTGTCAAAACATACATGCGGGTAAGGGAAAGATTCGCATGGAGGGGCATGAAAGGAGATGTGATGCACCATATTAGGGAATGTTCCACTTGTTAGGAGAACAAAGACAAACACACTCATCCAACAGGTCTATTAAAACCAATCTGTATTCCAGAGCATAAATGGGAGAGTATATCGATGGATTTCATCACGGGATTGCCCCAGGTTCGGGGCAAGGATTGCATCTTCGTGGTTGTGGAAAGATTAACCAAGTTTCCCCATTTCTTTGCCATTTCCACATATTACATTGCTTCACAAGTTGCAAATCGGTTCTTCAGAGAGATATTCAAGTTGCATGGTTTACCCAAAACCATAGTGAGTGATAGGGACAGCAGATTCATAAGCACCTTTTGGCAAGAGCTATTCGGATTGGTAGGTACGGCCTTGACCCCCAGTACTAGCTATCATCCTCAGACTGATGGCCAGACCGAGATAGTCAACAAGTGGGTTGAAGGCTACCTTCGAAATTATGTTTCAGGGCAATAGAAGGCATGGGTTAAGTGGCTACATTTGGGTGAGTATTGTTACAACACCACCTACCACATGTCAATTGGTATGTCACCATTCAGGGCCTTATACAGTTATGATCCACTCACCTTTGTGGAAATTGTCTTCGGTGATAGTAGGGCTCCTATGGTACAAGATTGGATCCAACAGAGCCAGGATATACTTAGAGAGCTTAAGGATCACCTGCAAAGGGCGCAAAATCAGCAAAAGGTACAAGCAGATAAACATAGAGTGGAGCGCACATTTGAGGTTGGTGACCTTGTATACTTGAGCCTCCAACCATACAGACAAGCATCTATAAAGAGGAATGGCACAGAAAAGCTTCAACCTCGCTTCTTTGGGCCATGCAGAGTAAAAAAAAAGGTAGGGGTCGTGGCATATGAGCTTGATCTTCCCCCAGGAAGAAAGATACACAATGTCTTTCATATATCTTGTTTAAAAAGAGCCATAGGGAAACATATCATTCCTATTGAGAAACTACCTCCCTTGGATGAGGAGGGACAGTTGATACTTATACCGAATGAAGTGTTAGAAGTAAGGGAGAAGAGGTTAAGGAAGAGGAACATTAGGGAGTACTTGATCAAATGGAAGGATTTACCTATAGAAGATGCTACTTGGGAGAATGAACAGGTTCTTCAGAAAGAAGGGTCAAAATTGCTTGTGGGAAAGCAATTCCCAGTAGGGGAGACTGTAATGTCCCCAACCTCTTGATAAGAGGTTAGCAGATACTTAGTAGTCTATTTTTCCCCACTAGACTATAGTCTCATGAGTCATGGGGACTAAGAAACCCCAAAGTATTCACCTAAGTACAATGTTATAATTTAAAAGTGACTTTGGGGAAAAAGGTAAAGTAAGTGGAGAAAACACCACATGAGGAAAAGAAAAGAGTTAACCTTAGAAGGTGGTCAACTAACTCAACTGAGAAATAGAACATGGGTATAAAAGAAACAAGAGGGCGCCTCACTCATTATTCTGGTTATTATCACTTTTTCATCTTGAGTTCTAGAGCCAAAGACATTTTGAGGGTTTTGGGATAACAAACCCTAGAGATCAGCTTGGTGGTGAAAGATCCCACCTATCTTGGTCCAAGCTTGGTCACGGAGATGCAATATTCCTCCCCCACCTCTACATTAGCTACAGAATACTCAGTCAGTGGATGAAGAGGTAATGCGTAGTTTCTAGAGTTTTCCAGCAGGGGGGCGCACCTGTTGAGAAGGATCCACTTGATCTAGAAAGAGGAGGAGGTTTTGGGTCCCAAAACCCATTGGGAGTTCAATGTGTGGCCTAGGCCGCCTTTTCTAGCCTATTGTGGAGGGGGTTTCTCTAGTAGATATTTTATTGGGAGCTTGGTACAAGTTTGAGAGAAGGAGGGTGCACTATAGAAAGGGAATTCATCCATTTGAGGGATCATAACACCTTCAATCAACCCAATACTCATACAGGGGGTTTGTCTTACCCTGATCTACTGTTATAGTGATTTTGGTAGGGTTTGGAGGCCTTGAGGAGGGAGGCCGGAATATTGATGAGCTACAGCCAGCAAGAAGTGCGCAACTCAGCTAGGGAGAGTAGATCCAGCTCTTGAAGGGAAAGAAATTGATCTTGTTCCTTTCTCTAGGGGTTTTGTGGTGCCTTTGGAGGCTATTCTCTTCAGTCTTGGATCTTGTTGGAGCAACCATCATTCCAACTTGATTATTCTTCTTGTATCTATCCAGATCTACAGATCTATTGTATTAGGATCATCATATTATCTAAATAAAGGTTAGATCTGAAGTTGTTGGCTCTTTCTTGATATCCATTGCTTGTATCTTGTCATTTTCTTGTGCTATATGCTATGCTCTATATATCTATGCTATAATATTCAAATAACACACCCTCAATGAGCAACTTTGATGAAGTAAACCTGCATAACACACTGAAACAATAAAATAAACAGTCAAACAACCCTTGGTTCCAGGAAAAATCAGCTTGGGAACTGTTGTCGTCCTTATACACACCTACAAACGTGGAAAAGTCTCAATCCACTTGGTGTGTCCTTGGAGGCACAATGCCTAAAATCCAAACCCACTTGTCACCTCGATTTGGACTTCTTCCATCTAGGCTTACTCCTAGGGAAGCCAAGGGGGGTAGACCCTAGTTACTATGTGAATTATTAAGAGAATTCTAGGAGTTAACTTTAGTTTATTAATGTAAGAGGGAGCTAGCCTATATGACAGGAAGAAATGCAATGCATAGCTTAAATGAAAATCAACCCTGTCCCTAAGGTCAACTAAGACTAGTGCCTAAAGGTTGGGCAAGGGGTCAATTAAGTTTACAATAAGAAAAGAAATGATCTAAGTACAAATAAAATAAATTTACAAATTAAGATAAATGGAATATGATTACAACAATTACCAAAGAATAGAGAATATCTACATGACTACACAATGTACAAAGAATGTAACTACTTGTCAATTTACAAATGAAATGAAAGAATAAATGACTAGATACTTGCACAACAATCTTAAGTACTTGTTAGATCTACTTTACCAATGAAAATATAATTGAACTAACCATTTGAATGATTATGCAAATATTCTAAAGGAGAATTGGCTCAATGATACATTCACCAAAAAGGAAAAAACTCACAACAAAACTTGGAAGCCAAAAGAAGATGCGCAACTTCTGAAGAGAGCAACCCAAGGACAAGTGCGCAACTTCAAGGATACAACAACTTGAAAGTAAAACCACCAAAGGGACTAGTGTGCAACTTCAAAGATACACCATTCAATAATAGATATGCTCAACTGAAATGTAAATGAAAGAAAGCTAAAGCTTGACAATAAAAGTTGCAAGAAAGTAAAGATTTACACACTTAGATTTAGATTATAGACTTGATGCACAAATTGTGTGAATAAGTTTTAAGCTTTGATTAGATGAAGTGAAGTTGCAAGCCTAAACTAGGTGACTTCCCCTATACTCTTACTGCTTTGGCCAAAATGATTGTTGGGTGCTCAATAAGCAAGGCAAACAAGGCCTTACCCTAGCTCCACATGTCAACCCGGAAAACTTGGGTGCTCAACAAGGGGGACACCTAGTGCCATGAAGTCATCCCTGACTTAGCACCCCAAGTAGCCTCCACAAGTCTCATTTTTCATGGTGAAATTTGTACCAGCAAGGGGTGCTCTAATTAAACTAGATAAATTTATCCCTCCTAAAGCTACAAGTTAATTGATTAAGCAATAAAATTACTTGTATTGAAAATGTTTAAGGAGCTAGAGCTTCCAAGTAAATGAAATGAAAATGTGTTTATAGATCCAACTTAAACAAATTGCAAAAGGAAGATTGCTTCCACAAGATATTACCAAGAATAAGATGCTCCTAACTATGTGAAGTATTAACAATGAACTTTAAAGGAGATAAATGAAACTAAAAGCCATAAACAACTATTAATAATTTAGCATAAGAGACAAGCCTTACGATACTGCATGGGTGGCTAGGCCAATCCACTTTGCAGGGTGTAGGCAAAATAAATTCGGAAAGTAAATAAACTTGGAAAAACAACTAACTACTTGCAACCTCAACAAAGGCACAAGATGGAGGACAAGCCTACCGGTTTTGTGCCCGAGTGGGTGAATGAAATAAAAAAATACTTGAAAAGGAAAGCAAAAGATTCCTAGCCTCTCAACTTTTGCTTAAGGACAAGTGGGGCAAAATTCGAATGCATAAACAAAACAAAAAAAATAGATCTAACTCCTAGCCTTACGATTTTTCATGGGTGGCTAAGCCAATCCACTATGCAAGGTGTAGGCACATTAATAAAATAAATTGCAGAAAATTGAAGCTTAGAATGAAATGCAAGCCCAAGAGACTCTCTTTGGGCTTGCTTACAATGATAGAAGAAAAGAGGAGAGTTAGGTATCAAAATACCCCAACTCGGGAGGTCTATTCTTGAAGTTCTATGGCCCCAAACGGGAAGCACCTCCTCTTTTCTGGTACAAATCTGCAAAAAACCAGCAAACAAAGCTTGCTGGAAAAGCTGCAAAAATAACCAGAAAACTCAAATAATTTATGTTAGTAATATCATAAATTTTATGTGCAAAAAATCAGCAAGTAAATGTAATTTATTGACCTATTATTCAAGAGAGTTAGAATGCCCAAAAAATGAATGGAAATGTACAAAAAATTAGAACAAAAATTTAAAGAGGCATTGAGTTGGATGAAGGGACAAATTTCCAGATCTGAAATTTGTCCACAAAACCCTTTGGTGACCTGCAAATTTTGTGAAACAAAGCTACAG
This sequence comes from Picea sitchensis, assembly GCA_010110895.2. Taxonomy (NCBI): domain Eukaryota; kingdom Viridiplantae; phylum Streptophyta; class Pinopsida; order Pinales; family Pinaceae; genus Picea; species Picea sitchensis. The sequence goes on along the minus strand of SNQJ01S0256811.1, from coordinate 3,023 downwards.
AAAAGAGAAGAGGTGAGTAGATCTTGATGATGAAACAAAATACTTTTCTAAATCAAAACAAATACTCACTAGATCTACAATACTACTACCATAGATCTACCCAAGCAAAATACTTTGCTTGGACTTTCTATTCTAGATCTATAACATATGCATACACAAAAGAAAAACCAAGACAAGTATTACCTCCAGTTTTCACAAGATGGCACCAAGAAGACTCTCAATGCAACGTGGATCCCCCAAAGATTTTTTTTATTCCAATAGAAAAAGGTTGCTGCAAATACTTGCAGCAAGCTTTACACAAGAGCGAGAGCAAAATGGGAGAGAGAGAGAGGAGTTGGGAGAGATTTGGACATAGTAATAGTACACCGAGAATAGATCTCAAACGAGGAGGTGTAGGCTTTGTTTTATACTTGGGAGCCAAGAGAGACCCCTGACCTCCAAGTAGCAATCAAGCAAGAGAGGGTGAGCATCTCAAGGGGGCGCACTTTTAGGGTTTTAGCTAGGTTAGGGTTGTGAGGGTTGAGTGGATGAGAGGGGGAAACACCTTTTAGACCACCCACTCATCTAATTAGAGTATTAGGAGGGCGCACTTAGGCTTAGGGGGGTGATTTCCCTTTAATTTTTGAGTTGGGACAAGTTCTTCACCAAGGGGGGCGCAACTTCCCTAGGGGGGATGACAAGTTGTGAGTGTGGCTAAGCAAGGGGGGTTGGGTTAAGTTAGAAAATTGCTTTTATAACTTAGGAAAAGGCTTAGGAAACCTTTCTCACTCTTTTTCAACTCTTTTTGTTCATTTTACAAAAATTGGCATTTTTACTTAGCCAAATTAAAGCAATTAAATTGTTGACTTGGACTCCTCATGGACAATGACCCAGAAAAAATTGTCCAATTGAGCTGAAACTTGGTCCAAGGGTGTAGGGGATCTCATTCCATTTCTTTTGAGTACTCACACCCCTATCAAAATCCCCTAGGACCTAGTTTTTACATTTTTACATCAATTTTAAATAAAATTACCATTAATTGGGTAATTAAAAAAAAAAAAAAAACTACTTAGACTCGACGAAATTCCGCAAGACTCTAGGAGATGTCTAGAGTAGTCATTTACAACATTCCTAGACCCTAGTCACCCATTGGGATTGATTATTAGAACGCCTTTCACCACTTTGGAGGATTATTGGGAGTGAAAAACTCAAGGGTAATTAAAATGGCTGGTTAGGCCAAATCAATTACCTGAGAAAAAAAACACTCGATGAAAGGACTTCCCTAATGATAAATTCCTAGGTAACTAACCTAAAATATGATCCATGCTGACCCATTACATTATTATCCCACGCAGGGAAGCAGAAATTTCGATTACAAAAAGAAGTGCTGACGAAAAAAAAATGCCTTGTAGAACCAGTAAGTCTTCAACTTTGTTGCATCATTAGGTGCATAGCTTCATGGCACATGGAGTTGACCCCCTAGTTTAAATGGGTGGTCAAACATTAAACTATCCACTAGAGCAAACCAACAAATAAGAATACTTATCTCCACAAGAGATAACCCAGCAATGCAGCTGCATCAAGACCTAGCCAAAGCGCTAGAGTAATTTTCCTCCACCAACGCATCACCAAGACAAAAGATAAATCCTAGTGAGGGTTATAAGGAAACCCTAGTCAACCTATGCCCTTCTTCCTTCCTCCTTCGTTGGACAACTACAACTACTGTTCTCCACAAGACTTGTGCTATGGATGAGTGAGTGTGTGTGACAAATGAGGAAGGAATCACCTTTATTTATACTGGACTGGGTAGGTGTCTTTTGGAAATTATATTTTCACTTTGTCTTTTTCCTATGGGGCCGAATTTACTTCTGGAGCATTATATTTCTTCTTTATTATTATTTTGTGGGGCCGACTTCACCAACGCATCACCAAGACAAAAGATAAATCCTAGCAAGGGTTATGAGGAAACCCTAGTCAACCTACGCCCTTCTTCCTTCCTCCTTCGTTGGACAGCTACAACTACTGTTCTCCACAAGACTTGTGTTATGGATGAGTGAGTGTGTGTGACAAATGAGGAAGGAATCACCTTTATTTATACTGGACTGGGTAGGTGTCTTTTGGAAATTATATTTTCACTTTGTCTTTTTCCTGTGGGGCCGAATTTATTTCTGGAGCATTATATTTCTTCTTTATTATTATTCTGTGGGGCCGACTTCTCGTCTGAGATCTTCTAATTTCTTTCGAGGCTTCTTTGATCTATTCAATGGTTATTATTCTCTGACTTCTTGGCATCTTCATCTCTAAGAAAAGTTGTCCCAAAGGTGAATACCTCCCGCAGCTACCAAAAACATCAACACGCACCACGTAGGATGTGCAAGCTAAGCAACTTATTGCAAGAAAGGAAAAAGGAAAAACAAAAGCCAAACAGAGGGGAGAACAAGTGGATGGAGGCAACTTGGCAAAGGAAACATGTATAGGATCCTTGACTATTGACAATGACAAATAGTATAGAATCTAGATCACCTAGTGGAGAACCTTCATTACCGAAGGATGCACCACTACAATAGAAAGTAATTGAGAGAAACCAAAGAGCAATTAGGATTCCTAACTACGTTCAAACTCATTCATTGCATAACCTCATGGTACCTAGGAAAATTACCACATTGACCTACTTTGGCCAATTATGGACATCAAGAAAATTATCTTATATTATTTTATCTACTACACCTACTAGAAGGGAGTGTATGAATGTTGTGAGAAGGGTCAAAGGAGAATTCCAAGATGCCCCATCACTCAATAAACCTTGTTGACCGCCCAGTTAGCAACGGTGGTCAACTCATGTGCCATGAAGATATGCATCATCAGATGCAAGTATGTCAGATACAGTTTGGTTCTACTTAAGCATTTGATGTTCCAGCACAAAATTTTGTAAGCGGGATTACCGCACCCCTGCGTGGGTTAATAATGTAATAAGTCTACATGGATCATAGTTAGGTCAGGTACCTTGGGTGATCCATTGGAGGAGTTCCTTTCATCGGGGGTTT
>SNQJ01S0256810.1:0-10151 GCA_010110895.2 Picea sitchensis | reverse complement strand
AATATAACAAATCAATATCTAGGGCTTTACATGGGGCTTTATTAGGGGCTTAACAAAGAACTTTCGAAGGAAGGGTAAAATGTTAGAAGAAAGAGTTTGAGCGAAGGAGAGAAATTCGAAGAGTTCAAAGAATTGAAAGGAGGGCTCGACTTGAACATTGGGCTTGATTAGGGAGGTTGGGGAAGAATTCAATGGACAAAGAAAGGAAAGGGCTCGATTTTTCAAATTGGGCTTGATCTAAAAAAATCAAACAAAGGAAACTTGATTTGAAGGGAGGGGACTTAAACTCAATTGAGGAATAAATCTCAAGGAAGGAAAGAACACAATTCAAAATCAAGCAAGTAAAACATAAAGGCTCATGTGACTTAACAATATAAAATAATGATCAAGGTGCAAGGCAATGAGGAACGAAGGTCAATATAGGTCCAAAAGAAAGCATTTTCATAAGATAATGGAAAAATAAGGTCCCTTAAATTTTGCTCAAAACTTTGGGGGGGTGGGGGTTTTGAGGGCCCAACACATGCAAACACATTGGGAGAATATCTAAATTTCTGAATCAATACATATTCAACCATATCTTTTAATATGAAGTTGGAAATTTTAGAAAGACTCATACCTTGGAATCCAAACAAATGGATTCTTTGGGTCCTCCCTTTGTAACATGAACCTAAATTAACCCAATGATACAAATTCAATGAATTAATCCCAATCATAAAACTTTAGTGACTTAGCAACTATTGTTTAAGATAGAAAGTATGGAATTTATTTCCTTTAAAGCTTCACCTGATGTTTAAGGTAACAATCATAACTACATAGTCTTGCTTAAATTGGGTTGAACTTTTTAAGCAAACAGATTGTTTCACTTCTCTTTAGTGTTGCTCCACTGCCCACAAGCATCCATAGCCTTGGTGGAGTCACTCCCCAACATCACATACCTTTCTCCATTTCTTGTGAGCATCCACGACCCTGGCAAAGATATCTGCATCCCCCCACAAATGATTGAATTTCCTTTCTTGATTCTTCACCCAATTTATGTATATGTTATATCAATGGTGGTTAGGGAAACAACATGTATCTATAAATAAGTGGGGATGATGCCTATTTTTAGGGATTGGCCATGTTTAAGTGATAAGAATATGCCCCAAACATATTTAACCTTGGATATCTAACTGAAAACCTTTCACATTGATCCAGAGGATCAAAAAAATGCTCAAAAATAAAAGTGTTCGAAATTGCTCGAAAGTGGTTTCATTGCATAGATATCATCCTCACGATCCAAACACAACTTGAACGGGCTCAAACGAAGTCTGCATGGAAAAGATACAGTATTCTGTCCATTTTCCCAAACAGACAAAATTTGTTGACTGTACAGTCCGTACAGGCTGACGTGGCATTCGACCGTACAGTCCATACAACCATATAGATGATGTGGCATGGACACTTGGCAGAGTGACGTGGACAAACCAGTGGTCAACAGGTGGTACATGATAGTTGATTAGGTGGACCAATGTATGGGTGCCACGTGGTCCACTTAGGGGCTGCCACATGGCAGTTGATTAGGTGGACCAATGTTTGGGTGCCACGTGGACCACTCAGGGGATGCCACATGGATCCCCATCGACCTGTAAAATGTTGGTTGGACTCCACGGGGGTTGAACCCTTGACCTCCAGGTGAATGGACAGAGCGCAGGTCGGACCTACCATTTTGCATGACGGGTGTTTCTTACCCATATATGGTGTGCAAAACTTTTAAGTTTGAATGGGTGGTTCGTTTGGAGGAAAAAGGGTCGGGGCTTAGCCCCAGACCGTGGTCACACTACAGGTGTTAATACCATACAACCAGAGTGCGGGAAAAGGTGGTGGGGCCAATCGACGGGTGCAGGCGGTTAGCCAAAAGCCTTGACACGTACCCCCACACGACCATAACCTCCAGAGTTAGGTGCTGTAATTACGCTAATGACACGCCAAAATCGCCCACAACACAGAATGTTCGCGAGAGCTAGGTTTGGAGAGCGAGAGCCAAGTTTTTGGACAATGTGTGTGTTTTGGAGGACAATTTGACTGTAGGTTTTGGGAAAAACTTTAGAGAAGGATATTTTTCTCAATTTTTGGCCAAACCAGGTGCAAAAAGATCCTAGCTAGGGGTTTTTGGACATTCTGGAGCCATTGGAGCCATCCATTTTGCATTCTGAGCATTGTAAAGAATTTTTTTAACACTTTTGAGCATATAATGAAAATGATCCATTGGAAGCTCGACCAGGAGATGTAGCCCAAGAGAGGGGTGAACTCCTTTACCATTTTGTTGTGTTATGTGCTTATTTTGATGGTTGTTTATGTATGTTTATGTTGTTCATTTTAAGTAAAAACTCAATAATTTCATGTTCTTACAACTTGATCCAATTTCCCAAGACACGTACATTTTCCACTTGCAATTTTTTATACACAAACCTTTTCATTTTCAGATCAAGTTGGTATCAGAGAAAAGGTTTTTTTGAAGGTTTGATTGTTTGCAAGTGTTTTGTTTTTTGATGTTTACAAGGTTGAAGCTCACAAGAGGAGAAGGAAAATTTGTGGAGCCAAGTTATCAACTTTCAAGAAGGAGAACCATTCAATCACCTCAAACCTCAAGGAGGCATTCATCGAGTATGGCTCATGAGGAGACTCATGAAATTCCTACTTGATGCCAACCCCCCTTCTCCTTGGGATGCATGACCTCCCAGTCAAGGATCTTCAATTCTCGGAGTTGAATTAGCTCTTTGAAACCTTAATGGTATCGCTTGTAAATAACCACAGGTCTCTTCAATATTTCAGTGCAATTTCTATGACACTTGCGACCTCTCCCTTCGCACTACTGGGCGATTAGTGTTTAGGCACTAGCTCCTCCTCCATTAGCTCCTTCCCACATATGACCTCGGGTTATTTCCACACACAATTGTGAGCGCGGCCTGTAATGTTCCCAAGCCAACATGCTAGGAACATCATGGTTTTGGGTGTCTTTTTAAACTTTTACTAGTTGTGGCATTTCGTCAAACACTTTGCTGGTTTACTTGTTTGTATGTGTTTACTTGTAGGTTGACCTCTTGATTTCAGCCTTAGGGTTTATGATGATGAATTTATATATGTGTTGCAGCAATAAACAAGAAGATATTGTAATGGAACATACCTCAACCATATGCAAGATCAACAATATGATAGACAAGCCAAAACACCTCAGATCTGATTTTATTCATAAATAGAAGAACCTGATACAATGAAGATGTCGATCTGGAATGCTCAACAGATGGATCCAATAACATAATAGGAGCTACTACAAAATGATCTAAGAAGATACTATAAGCCCCCAAAGGATGAATACACCATGAATACCAATACAAGGAAGATCTGGGTCGTATGAAGTTTCAACCCCCAAGCTAGAAGATGCCACGCTCTACTGGCACCCCAGAGCTCCTCAATAATTCGGCCCTACTACCAAAGATGTCCAATCACTCCAACAAATATGCCAAACAATAGATCGGGTAAATGCAAGAAAAACCTAAGTGATCAAAACTCCAATACCCCCCTCAAAGTCATGGATCTAGCCTCCCTCTAAGAAATGGTGCCCCCCCTGGATGCCTGAAACCCTAGATAATTCGGCCTTCCTCCTAGATGCCTCCAAATGGTCCACAAACCCATTAGAATGATAGATCGGGGATTGATTACCTCCCTGGTGAAGTCCCAAGCAAAATGATGAAGATCTGGTCTACCAAATGGTTGAAATCACTTTCTGAAGTGTGCTCCTCTCCTCGAATTCGTCCCATGCATCCAAATAATCAAATGATCCATAAAACTCCACCAGAATGCATCAGATCTAATGGCCACGACCCTGCAATGAAAACCCAGGTGATAGAATCTTCAGAAGCCCTGCCAATAACTTGGAACGAAGTCCTCTGAAGGGATGGTGCACCCCTCTTGCTGGAATCCCCTAATGGCGCGCCCTCCTTCTCTTCCTGTGCCTATGGCTGGTGTAGAACCCTCCTGCACTGAGTAGATCTGAACTAGAATGGTGTGGGATAGTATTGCATCTCCTAGACCAAGCTTGGGACAAGCTAGGTGGAATGTTTCACCATTGAATCATCCTCTAGGGTTTCTTAAGTCAAAACCCTCAAAACCCCCAAGGTATGGGCTCTCTAGCTAGAAGCCAAATATCAAAATGATAAACATACATGAATGAATCAATAGAGGCCATTGCCTTTCCTTTATACTTCCTGCTCACCTTCTTCCTCCAAAGTGACTTTCATTTTATTAATAATTAATTAATTAATTAAATCACTTTAATTAATTAATTAATCTTTTTACCTTTGAAAAGTGCCTTATCTCTCCTTGTGGCTTCCCTGGACACTAAAATTCACTTCTCACCATCCCATCCTGTAGTGTTTCTCCTCCTGATTCCAATGAGCTATTACATTGAGAGGTTCCTCCAAGTAATGTGCCCAAAATGACATCTTCAATGAATTTAATTAACTTATAGCTCAAAATACTCAAAATCATGGAAATCGTCAGAATGCAATGAAACCAAGGCCAACTTATGTAGAATGGATCATAATGATGAAATGGGATGAGCGATGCAAGTCGGACCCCACAATGCCTCTCAATAATCCATGTATTCGCTATAACATCCATCTGGCTACTCTGGTCATCATAAACCTCTGCAATGTGATGATGTCCCAAAGTGGGGACATTACAGTCCTCCCTACTAGAAAATTGCTTGTCCTCAAGCAATAACCAAATCCCCTCAAGTATAATACCAGGTTCCCATGTCCACCTGTGGGATACATAGTAGACCCCATCCAAAGATGAGCAATCATACACTATGCCCCCTAGGTCCCATATCAAGTCATGAACTGCTAGCCCCTGGGAAGATTATCTTGAAACATACCAACTCTATGAGTCTCTTGCACATGACACATGGTCTCATCCTGGAATGAGTCCATCCTCCAGGCTACTACCAAGATCAGCACGGCCTCCATCAACTTCACCTGCTGATGCCAGAATGAGGTACTGCAAGACCTCCATGAGACACCCTTAAGATATGTGCTCTCCCCAACATTGAAGCTCAATGGAAAGTCAAAACAAATTTCCCCTGCAAAGGTCCACTCGCCCCTGTCAGTCAGAGAAATGTTCAACCCTACAATCCCTAGATCCCATGCTAATCTCTGTCGAAGATCACCATGTTGGCCCTGCACTACTTTGACCATGATTGTCTTCTCCATGCATACATACTGGATCCCTCTCTCCTGGATCCTCAAGATGAAATACCTATGGCCATTAGACCTGCTGACCAGAAACTGCATCTGTAAAGACATCTTTGTGGAAGTATTACCTGCCCAACCATGTGTATGTCTGATCATGATGATCAAGAGTGAAAATTTGCCTCGCTCCATCGGACAAATCCCTGCAGGCCCACTCCAAACCAACCCAAGGTGGGATGTGTGGCTCTTTGGCGCAACCTGGGTCAACATGATGTAAAACATCCTGCTAACAAAATGAACTCCAGGATCCCATGGAAAACTTGGAATTTTATCACTTCCAGTCTCCGCTAGTTGCTCCTGTGTCAGAATGATCAATGTCAGAAGCCCTATGTGCTCATATGTTGTCACATGGTCTATGATGCTCGCCATCACGCACCAAGTCTCAATTGTTTTCCTAACACAGTCCACCTCTGACCTGTTGTATGCCGTAAAAGTACTCATGTCAAGTGGTCTCGGCCTACTCATTCTCCATGCCCTCAGCCATGGTCTTTCCCTCCTCATGTTGTTGTCTATGATAAAAGTGTCAGGATGGGTTAACTGAAACATCTACAGTTGACTGTACGACTGGGAGGTGTCACATGATTTGGTTAATCCCAAGGATTCGACTAGAGGCTCGTCCATCGGTATCCATGATAAATACTCTCTCGTGGTCATCACCGAATCCCAACCATCCAGTACAACCAGAGGTAGCTCCTCAAATGGCGGGTCAACCAACCTCCATCCCTCATCTCCCATGCAATTTTTGATACGGTGAAGGTGATCTCTCATAACTATGTGTTGTTGTAAAGAAGTGAAATATGCATGCTCCCCTAAGTATGTCTCCTCCCTGCAAGGCAATACACCCCTCTAAATCCCAAATGTCAGCATGATGTCTCTGTGAGCTATCACTCATCATTGTATGCTCTGGCATACTTACGTCATCTCCTATAGACTCATGCTGCATCATAGATCCTCGATGTACTCCTGGATCAACCTCTACATGGAGTTCAACCGCTCTCGGAACACAAATGGAAGTGTCCTCCATCAAGTGGTGCTCCTCTGCTAGATCACCAACATCCCCTAGCAACGTGACTGAATGACATATCTGAGTGTCCACTAAGACAGATGAAGTGGAACTCTGATGAATCTCCTCAAGAGGCTCATCTGACCTAGACTCTGATTCTTGAAGGGTTGTCTGTGTGCCTCTCAAGAATCCTCGAGTGCTCTCCAACTCTTGAGTAAGTCTGTCCACCTCCAACGCCTGCTCCCTCAGAGCCTCATGATACGTCTCACCAATCCTCAATAGGTAGTCCCTGTCATTCAACAACTGCTAGAAGTTGGTCCTCATCATAGATACTCTCTCCCTAAGAGTGTGAAAATAATCCATGGCAAATCCCCCATCTGAAATGCCATGTGCCACTAATGCTCTCCAACGGTAATCTGTCACCCATGTATGCATGTCGTCACTACGCCTGGTGGCTGCCATGATCATATCCTCATTGACTCTCAAATGTGCTGCTAAGTGGTGTGACTCCTGATCACCGTCATGTTGAGGTGCCACCTCATATCCCTCACTGCTAGTGTCAACTCTGGAATCCCCAAAAACACTCTCTGGATAAGATAATGTGTCGAACTACCCACTGTCTACTGATCTGTTGGGTCCTCTTGTATGCCACTGCACCCCATCACTAGGTCCTATCTCCCTCTGAATCACACTGTATCCTGTGTGAGCAGTCATATCCTCATGTGCACTCACCCTGTTAAGAGTCGGTTTGGTTCTTTCAATGCATGAAATGTCAAGTTCGATTCCACCTCTGCTTTTCTTGATTTGATAGCGATGCTCCTGCATCATACTCCTCTTGCCAAAATATTCATGGACTCCTGTCCATGAACTCTTGCATTGTTTTTCCATACTTCAAAATATCAGGTTCAATTACCCAACTTGAATCTTCCACTGGGTGATCATTTCACTTCACTAAATATTCAAGGTGCATATTTCTTCTGGTTTTCCTTCCAACTCTTTGTTCCAAAATTTTCTCCATCTGAGGTTTTTCTACTCTGGGCATATGTTCTTCCCACTGAATCTCTTCTTGATCATCTAATTCTCCTACGTCATCTCTGTTATAAGGATACAGGTCTGCAACGTTGAATATCAGTGATACCCCAACATTGTCTAGCAACTCGATCTCATAAGAATTTGCTGCAAACTTTCTAAGGATCTTGCATGGTCCTATCTTCTTCATCTTCAACTTATTATATGTTCCTCTTGGAACCTTTCCTTTCTCAGTTGAGCTAAAACTTCATCTCCCACTTCAAATTGAGCTTCCCTTCTTCTCTGATCAACTATGTCCTTATACTTTTGATTACTATCATGTATCTGTTTCTTAACTTGATCATGAAGTATTTGCATTTCTGTAGAAAACTCTTCTGCTCCAGCGCTCTTGAATTCATCTTGATTCAATTCTCTCAATTCTGCAACCCCTCTTGGTTGTCTTCCATATACTATCTCAAATGGACTTTTTCCGGTGCTCCTGTTAACTGAATTGTTAAATGCAAATTCTGCCTGTGCCAGAATTTGATCCCACTAACGACCTTGTTCGGTGACTAAACTCCCTAAAACATTTCCCAGAATCTTGTTCACCACTTCAGTCTGTTCATCTGTCTGAGGGTGATATGCTGAACTAAAAGATAAATTAGTTCCCAGTGTTAGCCTATGGCTTACCTTTACCAATCACTATGTCTAAATTGTCACCTATATTTGTATTATTCATTTAGGATATTAGTAATATATCCTCAAGTGATGACTAATGAGTTAGTTAAGATTGCCTAGCCTAGTCATCATGCATGATTTTAGGATCTAGAGCAAATCTCTCTATAAAGGTGGCATCACCCATTGTACTATAAATATGTAACATTGGAGTGAATAATGTTGTGTTGGCTTGTGAGCCTTTTCCGCCATGTTGTTGTTCTTCTCTATATTTTATCAATTGGTATCAGAGCCATGGTGAAGAGAGGTTGATATGGGAAGAGCGGTTGATAATATCATAGCCATACCACAGTTGTTTAGTGCACGTCGACTGGTGCTGGAGCTGTCAACTGTTGCGTGGAGCAGTTGGCCATCGTTGCTATCGGCATATATGAATTGAAGATCAGGTTTTGGATTTCACTGTGGAGCACGGACCCACGACCACACTTACCTGTGTGCATCGATACTTCCTACAGGTCATTTGCATTATCTGCTATTTGAAATATATCTATCTGATATCGCTGCTATCGTTGGATTAAAGAACTAACGCTGCCTCGACGATGTTCTGTTGGATCAAAAGTAAATATCTCCACCGATAGTCACCACCATATTTCTGTTGGACCATTTTGGATCGTCTGCGTGCACAGAATTCTCTGTTGCTACTATTCACCACCGATCAACAAAGGAGCCTGGATCAAATGACTGCACAAATCAAAATCCATTTTTTTGTAGTGAGAGGCAATGCCAGCGACCCAACAAAAAGTATCTACGATTCGCCATAAGGGGATTGTTTGTTGCATGATGAAAGATCATTTATAGCAACATATAGATAGTTACAACAACAAAAATGCATATTTTTTTCTTAATTAGTGTGTTTTCTATGTTAAGATTTTTGCATGATTGTGTGGATTGATTTGTTCGTTGAGGGAAGAGATCTACGTGTGTGCTGAGGAGATTGGCGACCTATGTGAAGGCAATTGATATCACGCCAAATTGTTACCAGATCACCCCAGATGCGCGTTTTGGTAGTATTGAGATCAATGGATGGTGATGCGTAGGTAGAATATAATAGAATTGAACATCTATCTTAGATATCTACCAGTTTGCACGCATTGTATTATCTTTAATGAGATATCTACATTGTATTATCTTTAATATATATATACACGGTGTCCACCTCCACGATGTGGGAAAGCGTGGATATGTTCTCAGGATCCGCGAATTTTCTCCAGTTTGTTGCAGTCACCCGCTCCCAAGGATGCCGGTAGACGTGTCCTGTGTGTATGCCTTCATCATCTTTTGCAATTGTAGAGGACCATTTCCCCCAACGACAATAGGCAAAAGGAAAACTCATTTAGTGTTTGTCCTTAAACAAGGTGTAAATGTCCTATCAGGGTTTTATTCTTTGGCACGAATCAAAATTCGATGGAGTAGCTCTAGTGGCACCAAACGATTCAATTTCAAACCCCTGAGGGAAGTAGATCTTGCTACTAATATCTCAAGTGCTTCAAAGTTCACCTCATTATTCAGACATGAAAAGTTTAATGAAACAAGCGATGTGCATGAGTCTGGAAAACAACTTAGCCAATGGCCACCACGATCATCAATGTCATTCTCCTACAAATATAGCTTTGTAATATGCCTGCAGTGCGCGACAATGGTGGCAAGACTGTCTGTGCTGAAGTCGTCGCAACTAGCAAGCACGAGAACCTTGAAATTGGGAAAAGAATGCACGAGGAGCTCAAGGCTCTCATCAGTGACCACCATGTGTTTCAGCCTGAGTTCTTCCAACCAAGAATAGTCACATCAAGGAGTTGAAGTCTTGTGTTAATGTCGGATAGAGTTGTGTTAATCTCTTGGTGAAGTCACAACAAGAAGTTGAAGTCTATTTTGTCTCAAGTTGCAGAGAAAAACAACGCCACTCTTCAAGGGAGACAAAGGTAAAGATTTCAAATATCCTCTTACAAAATTTATTGAGAAATGATGGTTTAAGGTTGTTAGTAACATTTCTTGTCGCGGGTTCAAGAGGCATGCGGGTCTGCAAGTTACGCAAATACTCAAGCGCAGCTCGGGAGAACTCTTGCTTTTCCAAGTAACATATCAAGCGAGCCTGCGAAGTTTTTCCATCGGCAGCCGAG
>SNQJ01S0256808.1:0-12485 GCA_010110895.2 Picea sitchensis | reverse complement strand
GATTTGCTATTGATTTTAATGTACATGCTTTTAATATGGAAATGGAGATCATTATAAAGTAAATCATGAAATTGTGAGAGAATTAGGAATAGACACAATGATGGTTAAATACATTTTTGTGCTAGCTTGGGTATCTCGCATAATTCCAAGCATGATTTAGGGATTGTAAACTGTCTCTTGTTAGTATCAAGTACCAATTCTACTTGAAGTTTATTTGTTTAGTTAAATATCTTTAGGGGTCTAGTTTTGATATGCGTCTTTCAAATAATTTGTTGGTTTCCATGGTATTTGTTAAAATGGTTAGTCATTGCCCCTTAGAGAGCTGATTAAGTGAAGTGAGAGATGTGATGAGATGAAACATTGAAACGTGAATGCTCATCCCCAAGGATAGTGAATGGCCTGTCCCTTTGGATAGATTTTTGGTTAGTTAACGAACTCTAATTTGAGTAACCCAGAAACATGTATCACTGGAAGTGGAATCAGCTCTTTGATAACTCTTTTTGTAAGAGGGTCAAAGCTTTCTTTTAAAGTTCATGTCTTCTAAATTGGAAGTGGGAGATGTGATGAGATCAAAATGTGAATGGCTCATCCCTAAGGATAGTGAATGTACTGTCCCTCTGGATAAATTTTTGGATAGCTAACGAACTCTAATTTGAGTAACCAAGAAACATGTATAATCCTCTGATAATTCCTTGCTATAAGAGGACGAAAACTTGCTTTTGAACTCCACGTCTTCTCGATTTCAATGATAATTGCTTGTATGTTAGATCATTTTAACATACGACTTCCAAAGTTCCATCCTCTTCTACAAGCTTTCTGTTTGTAAACAACTGTATCACTAATTACTTAATTAGTGAACATTTGTATCCTTGTAACATCGTTCATTTTCTGTGTAATGATATCCGAGTGTTTTAATATCTAGTTTGGTATTGCATTGTTGGTGAGAGGCTAGTGCTTGTCAAGTTGTAAATCCAGTAGATGTATGATTTCACTTTGATTATTCTGCATGCAATCTCCCCACCTTCAAAAAGAATTTCTTGGCATAGGTTGAAAGAGGATTTTTTCTAGGTAGGAATCCCTCGTACAACCATTGCTATAGAAATTTCTGGATCTTAGAGCAATTAATGCAACTTTAGAAAATTAATCTCTTTTCTAAAGGTTTCCTGGATCTAATCCCTATAAATTTACAGCCTTAGGGTTGATCTGAAATATAATTTATAGCAACAAACAATTGGACAATATTTCACTTATTTTCAACTCTAATCAACAGGGCAGTCCAAGAGAAAATATGTGTGCCAACAAATTTCAACCCTCTAGGGAAATCTTATCATGCATATGTCAGATCTAAAATTCACTTTATAACAAAACAGTGATTACAGCAAGGAGTCTGCACGGATATCTTCAATATCAATATTAATTCCCTGAACAATTTCAGCGTTAACTTATGCCAAATTAACAAGACATGCTAGTGTTCGAAATGGTCAAACTATGAAGATATAGGTAGTTGAAAATCAAATATGCAATAAAACAATTTTAGCAGCTGGAAACTTCATATATATAAATAAGAGATGAACTTCAAGTACATATTATCAATTTAAAATAAGCTGGTACACCCTCTAAGCTCTCCAAAACCTTAGTTGGAGAAAAACATGAAAAACCTTAGCTCCACCAAAGATACTTTAACAAACCAGAGTCACACTAACGAGTCCTCTTTGGCCTCATGCAAGGTGTCTCCTCTTCTCTTTCACCTCAACAAGTACAACCTAGCGTTTATCCGGAAACCCCAACTCAAATGCCTCTTTCGAGATAAAACTTTAACCACAGGCTTAAAGAATGCTCAAGAAACCCTAGCTTCTCAAGACAAGATAAAGTACAAGGGAGAATGAACAAGAGAGAGACAAAGAGAGACTAGTGCTCCTCCTCCATCTCTAACTCAAGTGTAAGGAAGAATAAGCATAAGTGCATGAATGATAATGAGATCCTTATTTTCAATGTCTTGTACCCAAGATCTACATCTAGCATGTCATAAGAACAATTTCCCCAAAAAGACGTCCTTTTCCTTTTTATGACTTGTCCAAGGGTTTCCTCATGAGCTCTAACATTTCATTCCAAGAACAAGTACAAAGAGAAGAGTACAATTATGATGATGAGAATAACCCTCTCCTTACCCTATTTATATGAAAAGTGAATGGAGGTTTACAAGTCAAGTGGACCTAGTCCACTACAAACAACCTACAATATGCACGTAGGTCCACATATGTGAAGTGCTCCTCCTAAAAGTGACATATGTCAAGTTCAAGGTGATGATGAGCCACAAGAAAGGTTCGAAGACAAGGGTGCTCCTTATCCAAGGTCCAACACTCCTCTAAGGGCTCCAATGCTCTAATGCCTCTCCTAGGTCATGTGCTCCTTTGAGTCTACTCCACCTACATGGTAATTGTTGTATCCTAGGCATCCCCAAGTCACCTTAAAGACTCCATGCATGCATCCAAGAAAACCAATGTTGTCTATGGCTTAACACCCTTCTTCGGTATGCCAAATGCTCCTCCAATGTAGGGTGCTATCTAATCAAGCAATCTCCTCCATGTGGCTAGCGCGCATAATTCCACAAATTTGTCTCCAACTGTTGATTTTTTTGTAGCTTCAGGATGTATTCTCACTAGAGGCCAAGGTGCTAGGCATGTGGGAATTTTCGTTGGCACTAGTTTTGACTTGGCCTAGAAATAAGGCTACGACCTCATGGGTAAGTTGATGGGCTTTGTGGGTTTGTGTGGGGGTACCACACCCACAAAGAGGATTAAAATAATCTGATTAATTGTTGAGTTTATGAAGGGCTCATAAACTCACTCATTGGACTCCTATATAAAGGAGAGATGTCATTGTGACATAAGATTATGATTGTGGAAGAATGAAGTAGGCATAAGTGAGTCTGCACTTGTGTCAAGGAGGATTGGTGATCTTGACAAAGGGAAAGTTTGCAAGGTGGAAAATCTGGCCTTGAAGAGAGAGGTGAAGGTCACACATATGGAGCAAAATTTTCGTACAATATGCGGTTTGCAGGAGGACAAAGTACATATATACGTGGGTTGCAGAACGACAAATTGCGTATAGGGTATATGCGATTTGCAGTGTAGAAAACAACATATGTCCGCGGGTTTCCAGTAAGGTGAATCACGTATCTAATTTTTTTGGCCAACTACAAATCCGTACAGGATGATAGGTGACAACAACTAGCTGTACATGTGGTCTACATCAAATTCGTGGCATGAGGAGATTTTCATAATATTGTTGAGGTTTGGTTTTTTGATTTGTATGGTTATTGAAGGACAAGGTTGTCCTCATATTTAGTGACATTGCATTAATTGAGAAGGCTGATTTTGTCCTCAGTCTTGGTGACATTGAGAGGACTGGTTTTGTCCTCAGATTTGAAGGATTGGATAAAGTTACAAAACATAATTATTGTGTCTCTTGTGTATTGATGATTTATCTCTGATCTTGTTGTTTCTGATGCATATGTTTTCAGTCAATAATTTCAGTGTAAAGTTGTTCAATGATAGTTAGATCACTAGGAAACAATTTTCAAATATGAAATTAGTCACATAGAGTTGCATGTGAAAATTGACATGGTATCAGAGTTTGAGATTTGAAGAGAAGGGGATCATCTTGAGACACTTTTTTGGCTACAACACTGAAATAATGTTGTACTTGTTCTTATTCTTGTTCCAGGGAGGTCAAGATAGTGAATACATTGAAGCTTGAGGATAGGTTGGAAGGGGCAACCAACTTCCAGGCTTGGAAGGAAAGAGTTCTCCTTCTATTGGAAGAGAATGACTTCAAGGAGTATGTTGAGGATGTGGTTCCTAGCCTGACTGATCCAATAGATTTGGCATTCCACAAGAAGAGGGAAGTGAAGGACAAGCGGGTATTGCTAGAGTTTGTGAAGGACCACTTGATACCTCACATTGTTGAGAAAAAAACTGCCAAGGATATGTATGATGCTTTGGTGGGTCTTTACCAAAATAATAATACTGACAGGATGCTACACTTGAAGCATCAACTTCAGTTTGTCAGGATGACTAGTGAAGACATAGTTGTTAGTTATCTTATGAAGATTATTCATAACTGAGATCAACTCACAACTATTGGTGAGACAATTCAAGATGATGAGTTGGTGAATGTAGCATTGAGAGGTCTTCCCAGGTCCTGGGAGCCATTTGTGTAGGGGATCTGTGCATGAGACAAGTTGTCAGACTTTGACAGACTATGGATAGATTACATCCAGGAGGAGACCCGGTTAGTATCCAGGGATGATAAGGATGGTGTGGTAAACAATAGCAGTGATGAGAACCATGCCCTTGCAACCCGTACTAGGAAGGGAAGAAGGGGTCCTCTAGACAGAAGAGGTCCATCAAGGATAAGGAATTCTCATGAGAAGGAAACATCTCCAGAGCCGAGACGAAAGAATGATCTTAGTAAGATTAGATGTTTTGAGTGTCATGATTTTGGGCACTGTGCTTCATAGTGTTCACATTGGAGCGGAAGAGGAAGAAGTCAACAAGCATCAACAACAGTGGTTGATGAGGTTGCATATAGGTTTTGGAGGGATATCTTGTTGGTCTTCTCCCTTTGAGGTACTTTCTCCAGCATGGAGACATGTTTGGTGGATATCGAAGCATCTTTCCATATGACAGGTGCTAGAGATTTGTTTAACACTCTCACAGAGACTGGCTTAGACTTATGTGTGGAGCTTGGTATGAGAGCCAAGCATTTAGTACGAGGATCCGATATAGTATCGTTTCGATTGGAGTTAGGAGAAATACTGAGGGTTTCGAATGTGTTGCGAGTGCCAAAACTCAGGAGGAGTGCCCTCTTAGTCTCGAAGATTGAGAGGAAGGGCTATCATGTATTGTTTTGAGATGGACAAGTATTGCTTGTGCCCAAACGATCTAGCTTCAAATCAACAGTGGTTCTTGGAGTTAGGGAGGGAAACCTATATAGGCTGAGGGGCCATCCTATGAGTGTTGTGGCCAACAGGAGAAGAGAGACAAATGAGGAGGAGCAGGTAGCTCCACGAGTGGTGAGGAAGGTGGCCCCACTAGTAGTACCGACTCAGAGGGAGTCAACCCTCAGGATCCAGGAGGGAGGAGAAACCTCCCATCCTTGTGCAGAGGACAATGGATAGGGAGCAGATGGCCCCAGAGATTGTGCAGATTCAGAGGGATTCAAGTTTCAAAAGGAACATGCGGTCTCAAAGTGAGCTTGATCTCAGGGAGAGTTAGTTGGCTCAGAGGGAGAGGTGGTCATCTAGAGGGAGTTCCCCCTCATGTTCAGGTGGGAGAGAGACATCCTCTAGGACTAACAAATAGGTGTCATGGGTTGAGGAGGCCAAACAAGCATCAGAGGCATGAGGCTTCTAGGGCATGTGAGACCTCCATGGAGGATACATTCGTTTCAACAGGTTTTTCCATAGTGATAGAGGAGGCAACCAATCAGGAGGACTGGAGAGTAGGATTTGCTTCAGTCATAAAGGGAGCAACCAGTGAGACAAATTACACAACATGATTTGCTTTGGTGACTGAGGATGTGACCAACCCAACAAATGTTGCCTCAGTGACCGAGGATGCGACTAGTCAGATAGATTTTGCCTTAGTAACCAAAGATGTGGCGAACCGGCGAGACTGGACAACATGATGTGCTACAACAGTCAATCAGACAGACTTGAAAGAAGGACTTATGCCTGTGGCATAATTCAATGACCCATTTTCCACAGTGACAGAGGGAGTAGCCAAGTTGGACTACTATTGGAGTACAAATGAGGTGGTAGATCCAGAGCTATATCTACTATGTGCGACAATAGTGCATCTAGATGTTGGAGGATGGGATACCTCCCTCACTAAGAAGGATTGTTCATTTTTTTGTAGCTTCGGGAGGTATTCCCACTAAAGGCCAAGGTGCCAGGCATGTGGGAATTTTCGTTGGCACCCGTTTTGACTTTCGTTTCAGTGAAATTAGCTTAGAAATGAGGCTAGGGCCTCATGGGAAAGTTGACAGGCTTTGTGGGGTTGTGTGGGGGTGCCACACCCACAAAGAGGATTAAAATATTTTAATTAATTGTTGAGTTTAGGAAGGGCCCCTAAACTCACTCATTGGACTCCTATATAAAAGAGAGCTATCATTGTGACATAAGATTATGATTGTGGAAGAATGGAGTTGGAATAAGTGATTCTGCACTTGCGTCGAGGATTTGTGATCTCAACAAAGGGAAAGTATGCAAGGTGACGAATCTGGCCTTGAAGAGAGGCAAAAAAGGTCGCACGTGTGGATCGGATTTTTCGTACAATACAGGATTTGCAGGAGGACGAAGTGCGCATATATACGCGGGTTACATAAGTACAAATCACATATAGGGTATACATGATTTGCAATGGATAAAACTATGTATTTCAACGGGTTTCCAGTAAGGTGAATCACATATTTGATTTTTTGGGAAGGTACAAATCCGTACAGGATGATAGGTGACATTAGTTGGTTGTATAGGTGGTTTCCAATAGATTCGTGGGTGGAGATTTTCAGAGTATTATTGAGGTTTGGTCTTTTGATTTGTATGGTTATTGTAGGACAAGGTTGTCCTCATATTTGGTGACATTGTATTGGTTGAGAGGATTGGTTTTGTCCTCAATCTTGGTGACATTGAGAGGACTAGTTTTTTCCTCAAATTTGAAGGATTGGATAAAATTACAGAACAAAATAATTGTGTCTCTTGAGTATTGATGATTCATCTATGATCTTGTTGTTTCTGCTGCATATGTTTTTAGTCAATACTTTCAGTGTATAGTTGATCAACAATAGTTAGATCACTAGGAAGCAATTTTCAGATATGAAATTAGTCACACAGAGTTGTCTGTGAAAATTGACACCAACACTCAAAGGACGAATTCCAATCAAGCATCCATATGAGGTTTAACAACCAATGAGTAAGCCACCTCCAATGTGCAAGTCCATCATGGATCAACCAAGGGCCAACCATACACAATGCACCCCACATCTCATGGATCATTCTTAAACATATAAACACTTTTGGAATAACCCTGAAAGCTAACAATTGCTATAGAATATATTGAACTGGCTGCTAAATTTGATATTCGGGATTTGCGCTTGGTGTACTTGAAGCATGTAATCTTAGTGACATTATTCAATTGTTGGATAAAAGTTTAAAGGGTTATCGTTCTTCAAGATAATTTAAGTTAAAACAACTTATCAAATAGGCTTTCATAGTGACATAATTCTTTTATGCATTGTTTGGTAGGATTTTATGAACGGATGTGCTTGACACAATTATTACAAACCAAGATAGACCAATGAATCACGAAACCCTAGGTAGGGTTAAACCACAAAAGTGAGCACAAAGGAAGATACACATAAAAACAAAGCATACTATTTTGAATAACTGAAGGGACACGATTATAATGGAATTCATAGCTCTCATATATAGATTGAGAGATGTAATAATTATTTAAACAATGAGGTACTCGTCCAATACCCTAAAAGCTAACATTAACATAAATGCCTATCTTTTATCTTGAAGTCACAAAGGCGACTTTATTACAAAGGTAAGCATTATATTCTAACACCCTCTGTTAACACTTATAGTACTAAAAAAAAAACCCGCTAGAAGAAAACACACTTCACTTGCAAACACATTTATTGAAAAATAAAAGCAACATAACGAAACATTCTCCATACACTTCTTCATTGAAAATAGTTCTTGATCCAGTAAAATTCTTTCAAGTTTCTCCCTATTCCTTCGAAAGGTATAATCTTCTAGTTGTAAGCCAAGTTCCCAACATCACTGGACATCATTTGCACATGAAATGTCTTGTAACCTTTGTAAAGGTATGGTGTTGAATTTCCAAATCCCAGATCTCCCTTGAGCTATTGACCAACAATATGCACATGCATGTGTCATAATCTTAATGAAGTATAGTTTCTTCGATTCACAAGCATCTCAAACTATTGAAAAGCTATCCATCCTCCCTTGCATCACTCCATGTCTTCAAAGTGTCGACATATTAAAATGTGGACAATGCTAGTTCTTTAGTAGGGTCATCAACATTGTTATTATACGATGGCTCTTCAATAATGGCTACATCTATTGATACTTTTAGATTTTCTTTTAGGTCACTGACATGTGTTTTGCAATTAATTGTCGTATGACACGTTTAATCATAGCAGTAACATCAATCCCACTCTTACCTGACATTCTCTTTCCTTTTCTTTTAGTTTAATGTAGTATTTGGTTAAGAGTCTCCTGAATCTCTTGTAGTTGCTCTCTTTTTTTCCAGCTAAGAGTGCTAAAATAATGTCTTCTAGAGTTCCTGAAGACATCTCACTTAAGAGTAAAACTAGCATCATTGTATTTAGAAGGCAAACTATGTAACAAAATGGCTTTGGCATCCTCTTCCTCCACTATAGCTTTGAATTCAACTAGTTTTTTGATGAGAGATCTTAGGATGATTATGTGGCTAGACATAATGACTCCGTCAAACATCTTGAATTTGAATAATTGAAGCTTTAGAGAAAACTTTGCATTAATCGCTTTTACTTCGAACAATTTATTCAAATTATCCTAGATTCCCTTGGATGACTTTTCCATGTTTACATGATGCAAATTAGAGTCTGAGAGAGCTATAGAAAGTTTCCAACAAAACGATAATAATGGATTTTAATGCAACTCAGAATTTTCATCATTTTTTTAGAGGTTTCATGGATCTTAACCCTGTGAATTTTAAGCCTCAGGGTTGTTACGAAATATAGACAAAACAACAACAATGAAAAATATTTCAATCCTTAACAACCCTAATCCACTAGGAAATTCAAGAGATAAGATACCAATGTGTTTCAATAAAAATTCAAGAGATAAGATACCAATGTGTTTCAATAAGTTTTAGCCTTCTTGGGCAATCTTATCATGCATATAATCAATTTGAAAACACATATGACAATTGTAAACAATGGTGAATCTACTCTTATATTCTTCATTTATAATGTTAAAGCACTTAACATAATCACCATTAACTTATTTTAAATATGCAAGACATATGGCATTGGAAATTACAAATATGCATAAAGATGTAGTTCATGTATATACCATAGCCTTATCATAAGGATACTACAATCCTTTAGCTCTCCAAAACCCTAGCCAAGGAAAACCAAAAAAACCCTAGCTCACACCGATGAGATTCAACAAGCATGCATCACACAAGCATGTCCTCAAGGAAAGTTGTTTCCTCTTTTTCTTCACTTCAACAAGTACAACTTGGTGTTTCATCTCCAAAACCTAATTTCCAAATTTCCAAGGGATGAAACCCTAATCCTAGTATTCAAAATGCTCCAACAAGCTCAAGAAACCTTAGCAACTCAAAGAGAGCGAGATTGTAACACCTCATATTCGAACCCCTGATTATATGTAATCAATTATTATTAATGATTGCTATGCCATGGCATATAAACATTGTAAATGTATTATTGTTTAATTGGATAATTTCGCACCACTGATTGATGGGTGGAACATGCGTACTAGCCATGATACCACAAGAGGGGTTAGTGAGGGGGTAGAAAAGGGGATTCATATGCAAATGACCCCAAGCCACCTTATTGAATGATGTGGAGGACATAACCATAATTCCTCTATCTTGCAGCTAAAACAAATCAATTAATGAGAGGGGGTTGGTAGTTGAATAACCAACCACCCCTAATGAATACATGGATGGATATATGGGTGGACATAGCACCACCACATTATTTTCTGGATTTGACTTGATTTCTTATGAAAGAATAAAGAGAAGTATCAGAGAAGAATCAAGGAATGCACAAGTGTGTGCAAGGGATGGGAGTTTGGTTTTAGAGAAAAGACATGCAACAAAATGGGTGCTCACATGAGAGAAATAGCTCTCAAAGAGGAAAGAGAGAGACAAACATGATTTTCCAGACATGGGAGACAATGGACAACAATGAGAATGAGCAGAAGAATCTCTAGTATGCAGATATGAGCAAAAAGAAGAATTGGGAAGCATGCCTAGGACATGACTGGTCACACTGGAGTAGAGAAGACCCAAAATCTAGATTGGAGCAAAAGAGTGTTGCGAGATTGATGCGTGCTGGAAAGAAACCGACACTGGAAGGGGAGGGAATTGAGGGACAATGTAGCTATGAAATGGCTCCCTTTTGTAGAGGAAATCTAGTTGAAAAGACATCTGATAAACCCCGTGGAGGTCCTGAGCTCAATGGGAAAGAGGATAAACTTTTGCTCTTGCCAGTGGAGTGAAGGAGAGTAATCTTCTTGATCCATTTCATTAATTTTTGAGTCAATTGTGAGAGTCCCCTAGTGGTATCATGAAGTGAATCAGTAGAAGAGCCTATGGTTGGGTGGAAAAACGCTCACCCACAATCAATCGATTTGTTAATTTCACTATTCAACAGATAAGTGATTTCACTTGTAATATCTCTTGTATGCATGGTAATGATTATGAATTGTATCTTGTTTATGTAATGTCTTAGACATGAATGAATGCTATCTTCTACATGCTTGTATCCCTTTTACTGGATAATGCCTCTTATGATGAATGATAACTAGAGGAGATTTGCATGGATTTGTAGTTTGCAACTATATTGTTTATGTTGTGTTTCCTTGGTTATTTAATCCATGAGGACATGCTTAAAATGGAGTCCTAACAAAAATAATTAAAACTTATAAAAATAAGCAAGGGATGCTTGGGATTTTCCCTGTATGTTTGGATTTCCCTTACAAGTCCTTGAACTCTATGAAACTTGAGTTTATTGAGAATGCTCGGTTTTTGTACAAGTAGACTGAGAAATTATGTTGTGGGAAAGTATCACCATTTCCCAAGTGTCGATGTCTGCTGTCTTGTGCTCAACCTTACGATATATGCCCTTTTTATTTCAAATGAAGAACTGGAAATCAAGAGAATTAAATCAGAGGAATGAATTTAGATCGTTGCTTAAATCAGAAGTGAAACAATGGCCATTGGATTGACGGGAAGGCTGAATGAAAACCCTTCGATCGCTCGTTAAGAAGTTAAGAACCAATGGTAGGATCCCTCAGTTAACCAAGTTATCAGATCCTTGGAGTACTATAAAGTCTTGTGTTGTAGACCTTGTGTTTTCCACGATATCCAATACCCAGTGGGGGGTAGAGTTCTAGTGCATGGTTCCATGCATTATTAATTATAACTGAAGAGAGGCTGACGACGAAATGATGTGTCGTGCAAGATTGGCGAAAAAAGTACCATGGGGAATGATAAGTGTTGGCATTTGATTTGTCGATGAGTCAAGTGTGGACCCCGTCGAGCTTAAACCCGCAAACAGGTGCTTTAAATCCTGACTGTTGGATTTGAGCACTGAGAAGATATCGACTATTGAATTTGTGATAAGTTCAGGAGGGAGGCCAATTCCCTTGACTAGGTTTGCATTAGCCTGGGGAAGCCGATTGTAACACCCTGTTTCCCCCAGTTTGTAAAAAATAACTGGACTGGCCTAGAACTGTGGCAAACTCAGAAATGTGAACATGTGATGTGAATGGACCTTGTGGAAAAGGTCAATGAATGTGAATAACATTATGAATTTATATTGCAGGACTCCTGAGAGGGGATATGATGAAAAAGAGACCACGATGGCTGCAGAGAGGTTGTGGAAGGCACCTGGAAAGGTGGCGTTAACTTCCACCGAAAATCAATACCGTATTTGGACTTCACTGGCCCGGAGAACCAAAAGTGGCTCGTTGGCCCCAAATTTAATGTCTTGCAAGCTGGTAGGTAGATGGCTCCTAAGGAATTAATGAGGGATGGGGAGGTGAACCACCCATCCGTAAGAGCCGTCAGGCCTGACCAGTGCAAGGGAAATTGCGCCACACACAACCTCGCAAGAGGATAAGGTGTGGGGGAGAAGCGATTGGGGGGGGAAGACGCGAGGGGAGGAAGAGAACTCTGGCGATATGCAGAGTGGGTGATAACAGAGAGGAAGGAGAGTAACCTTCGCTCCTGGTCACTGGAAAACAAAGACGTAGTCTCACATGATTGTGGTCTCAGCTCGGGGGTGGCTAGTGGTAAATCCGCTGGGAGTCGCTGAGCCTACGATTGGGTGGAAACGAACACCCCTCTCAGTAGTTTCATAACCCCTGGTGTTACTTTCTGATAAGGGTTTTGCCTTTGACATCTTGAAATATATGTATGCTGACATTTATGATCATAAGCCGTGAAATCGTGAATGACTTCATTATAAGAATGTCTGTTTGGTGTCTTGATCAGTAATGGTAGTTGTATGTTTATATGGAAAGACTACGTGTGGCTTATGCTCTTTTAAATTGTTATTTATATGTAAATTGATCTAATTCAGACTTCACGCCTGGTTCTCGGGAGAGAGATACTCTTATCTGCCTTAGATAGTACCCTAGGTAAACCTCCCCATAG
>SNQJ01S0256806.1:0-12485 GCA_010110895.2 Picea sitchensis | reverse complement strand
GAGGACACTTGCGAGCAAGTGTCCTCAAAGAATAAGTTTGGTAAGTGCGCTAGAGCAGGATGTTACAATTTTGGGCTCGGGGGCCAAGAAACCACAAGGATTCCTGGAGCTAGGGAGACAGAGAGGTTGTTCCTAGTTGGCTAGGAGTTTAATATTCAGTCTGGTCAAGAACAAGAACATGATCAAACAGAAAAGGAACTAGATAACTAACCTGAAGGTGGAGGTATGTATTATAATGTTTTTTTCATTATTCTGCTTATTATGTTGTTATTATTATTATTATGTTACTGCTTATTACTGGTTTATTCCAAGTATCAGAAAATTTCCAGTCATTTCAATAGGAGATTGTTGGAATTATTTATTTATTTTAAATCCTGAAATAGGTAGGATTTACACTCAATCAAAGATAGTCAGGGAAAAAATATGTTTAAACATGAAGAGATAGAGGTATAACATATCCAATACTACTGCACTATGATGGAAGAGTCACCATCAAATCGACAAGAAGTCACCAACAATATCACACTACACATTCCAAAACTAATCATGGAGGAACAAAACAATGCACTCATGAGGAAGATCTCTATAAAGGATTTCGAACAAACTATCCTCAATATGCTCAAAGGTAAATCCCATGGTCCCAACGATTTTACTACTCATGTTATTCATGCATGTTGGAAAACTATAAAACAATATGTTCTAGACGTGGTGGAGGACTTAAGAAAAATCCTCAATGTTATGCCCACTCTCAACTCCACTTTCCTCACTCTTATCCTCAAATAAGACAAAGTGGAAGACCCTAGAAAATTGCTCCAAATAGACCTCTGTAATACCATCTACAAAATCACTACCAAAATCATAGTGAATTTCCTTAAACCTTGTCTCCCCAATCTTATCTCCCACAAATGATCTAGTCATGTGGAGGAAAGATATATACTTGATAGAATTATCCTGGCTCATAAAATGATCCACTCTCTGAAATCCACCAAGAAATTGGGCATGATTATTAAGCTTTGCATGTCCAAGGCATTTGACAAACTAAGATGGAATCACATCCAATGCACCCTTTAATGTTTTGAATTCTCATAACCATAGATCCAATGGATAATGTCCTTAACCTCGTTATCATTTTCCTCTATTTTGATCAATGGAAATCCCTCCCTCCCATTCTCCCCTTATAATGGTATCAAGTACGGAGACCCACTCTCCCCCTTCCTCTTTATCCTTATGTCTAAGGGGTTGAGGTGCTCAATCAAAGAGAAAGCAACAACATGAAAATTGAAAGGATTAAAACTCCATGGAGAAGAGCATGCAGCTACACATAAAAAATTTGTAGACAACACCATGATTATGAGAATCCCAATGATTCATGAAGCAAAAATCATCAAGCAAGTCATTGTTGACTTCATGGAAGCCTTAGGTACCTCCATCAATCAAGGTAAATCTCAAATTTTCTTTTTCAATACCCCACCTTATATTCAAGCTCATATCACAAGAATTCTTGGTTTTCAAAAAATAACCTTGCCTTTTAAATATATGGGAGCCCCTCTAGTGGATAACTCTTTAAGACAGACCTCCTGAGAAGCCCTTCTATGATGAATGGAAAAAAAACTTGATAGTTGGTCGTTTAGATCCCTCAACTTGGCTAGCCAATAGGTTCTGGTTAAAATGATCTTGTAGGAAATTCCCCTATACCTATTCTTAGTCCTGACTACCCCTAAACATATCTTGAAAGTAGTGTGCAACATGCATTGAACCTTCTGATGGGGAGGAAACAAGGAACAAACCAAATGGGCTTTGGTCTTGTGGACAACGATCTACCTCTAAAAATTGGTAGGAGGATTAGGATTACAAGACCCAGAGTTAAAAAACAATGGTCAAGGCGTAAAAATATGGTGGTGGTGGTTGAACAATCCTAAAACACTAT
This sequence comes from Picea sitchensis, assembly GCA_010110895.2. Classification (NCBI taxonomy): domain Eukaryota; kingdom Viridiplantae; phylum Streptophyta; class Pinopsida; order Pinales; family Pinaceae; genus Picea; species Picea sitchensis. Next base: position 10,558 of record SNQJ01S0256806.1, on the reverse strand, counting down.
GGCAGCACCTATGGAAGAAAAAATATGCAGCAAACTACCATGACAACAAACTAATCCACGTGAACAACTCTCTCTCTCGGGCTCCAACATATGGAACATCGCTTGGAAAATTTGATCTTTAATTCAAAATCATTGCTTCTGGGAGAAATGCAACAGGATGTCTTCCCTCTTCTAGGAAGATGCCTGGAAAAATTTACCGAAATGGAGTTTAGACTAAAATCTTGGACCTCCAGGAAACAAGGAATACCATGAAAAATCGACAAATTTTGATAGTTTCACAATACCTGCTTTTGGCACCTACAGAACATGAATGGAGAACTTGGCTACAAAAGGAGAAATGGGTCGCACCTCAGGAACCCCATAACTTGGAAATATTTTTGGCAGATCTAGACTCAAGAAAACACAAAATAAGCAATCAGAATGATAGACTAAGATGGGGTAACTCTCCTAGAGGAAATTTCATTATCAAGGAGGCATATAGCATAGTTTTGGATCTCTGGAACATATTGCAATAAGAAATTTGGGTGGAAATATGGTGTACCTCTGGCCGAAATTTTCAACCTTTCTCTGGTTGTTGACACATGAAAAAACACTAACTTGGGAGAACCTCCTAAAATGAGGCTTCTTAGGGCCCTCCATCTGCTTACTCTACATGTCCCAAGAAGAAACCTTTGAGTGTCTCTTCAATTTGTGCCCCTTTGTGTCTGCTCTCTGGTATCAAGGCGTACTCACTTTTTGAAGGTCCAATAGAAATAGAATCAACATTCCAAACACCATTGAAAACTAGAGTCTGAGAATCACCGATAATCCCATCGTAAACATAGTGTGGCATATTCTCCATGGGTTCACTCTATGGGAAACCTAAAAGGAACCCAACAGGTGTATTTTTAAAATGAAATACCTAGAACCCCCCAAAATTTGGGCACAAATCACTCATGCCATCCAAGAAACCATCTTGATCCAAGCATGGTCAGAGCAGGATTGGAAAGGAACTCCCCACAAGAAAAGTATAATGGTTTCCCTTGATCTCGATCCAAGCAAGGTTCATATCAAATGGAGAATTAAAAAACCTCGTGCAATCCACCAATCACCTAGTCACCTCCCTCACCTAGTTTTACCAAAATCAACTTTGAAATAGCTTGAAAAGGAAACCCAGGGATAGCTTACTATGAAGGAGTCTTGAGGGATGACAAAGGAAACATCATCAGAATATTTGTACGAAAACTAGGTATTGATAGCAACAACACAACAGAACTTTCATCCCTTGGGGAGGGCCTTTGGATTGCCAACAAGGAAAACTTTACAACACTGGTAGAAAAAGGAGATTCTTAGCTAATCATTTGAATTCTCACTCCAATTTAGCATGGATCGCCTAAAAATAACCCACTACTTATGTCTTGAGGCATCTATAGAACGATTCTAAATACTCCTCTCAAACATTCAGACTCTTATTCCCTCCCATGTACACCGTTTAGCAAACAATGTGGCAGACGGATTAGAAAACAAGGGAATATCAAGTAGTCTAAATGGATTCAATAAATTTTGGGACCCCTCCTAGTCAGACCCTCTGATGAAAAATTTCTCTGACCTTGCAATAGTAAATTGTCAACCCCGGGATGGGGTGTCAGGGACGAGACAAGCACGTGACTTTGTGCCTAGTGAAAACGTGTTCAGCCGACATCAAAGGAATGGAATGTACAACCACCATGCACTTTTATTTGAGTGTGGGGAGGACAACGCTTGGTCTAACGAGTTTAATGTTTTTATTAATGAAGATTAAGGGAGGTTCCATCACCTTGATGGAAATATTAGCAAGGGCATTGACCACCTACATGCTAAATGATAGTAGTATTCTGGGGATCCGACATTGTTTAAAACTCTAGGAGTAGATAATGAGAGGAGTTTATCATAGAATTATGACAAGGGGAGGTCTTGTAAGGCATCATAACTAGAGATTTATCACTTGTGATTCACTTCGTTCCCTCGATAAGCTTGAAGCGCTTTCGATCTCCTAGGACTCCATAAACAATGACTCCAACTATGTATTTTATTCAATGGCACCCATTTGAGGTTACCTCAGAGGGGGTGGATTTCCAGACAACCCCTCTTATGCATAGAACCAGACCCTGGAATCCTCATGATCCAGAGACCAGAGGGAATCTCAATCAATGACAACAACTTTCAAGACAATAACCCCTCCTCAGATACGTGACCGCTTGAAGGATATCTAGGATGAAATTCACTTGGAAAGAAGTATCACGCAGGACAAGGAAGTGGACGTGGACATCAGTAACTAGGTTCCTGATGTGGGGAGCTCAAGGCGTCGATTTGTATTGGCACCTCAAAATGCTCCTAGGAAAAATGTTGCAAGATTGAGAGGATGCAAAAAATAAAATTCTCCTACAATTGGATGAGGTTCATCGAATGCTTAAGGATATCCCGACAAAGATTCAACTTGCTAGTCCCACTATGACAGTTCTGCAGCAAATGGTCCCTCAACTACCTTAGAAACTTGATGAAGTACCTCTTGAATTTCTTCCAATATTTTCTAGCATCTTTCTTTTTTCACTTTTACACGATGATAGACAACAACAAATATATTATAGACTCTAGTATGTTTAAGCTTATACTTTGGGCTAGATATGTAACTAGAAATTTCTTAACCCAAAATATCTCTTAGACTAGATGGACTGCGGATACATACCACTACTATTGGTTTGGTTTGGTTTGGTTTGGTTTCCCTAGTGATAGACCAACAACAACAGGTGGTTTTTGTATGAATATTCCTCATTTTGCTTCATATAATTAGATTAGTGTGCTTGCAAACAAAAGATATTTTAAGATATAATCACACTTGTTGAAACCCATTTAATTGTTGAAGATCACCATTAATATGATATGAAAAGACAAAATTATTGTTAATGCAAAACATATTTACAATGCAAACATCAAGCAAAGGCATAAAACTTTTATCTCATTATGTTTCTCGGAGATGGACCTTAACTAAACCATGCTATGGGACAAAGTATTTCATGCAATTAACAATGGAATTTGAAAGTAAACATGGAAATATTTTTAATGCTTGAAAACCCCTAAATTGGGAAAAGTAAAATCATAAGTTGTCTAACATTGGAAGGGGGTGAATGTAACAATGTGAGTCTTTAATAATAGAAATTGAGGTGCCCACCTCAGATTTTCCCTCCACGTGGGTAACTTTGTATCCAAAATTTAATGGAAAGAGAATGTTTCCTGTTGATGGAATTATGAAAAATTTATTGAGCTTCATAATATATATCAAAGGAATATGTCACACATGTCTTAAGATAAAGACTTTCAAAATGGGAAACCTAATCTCTTTAAAGGAGTGGTGATTCCCAATGCACTAATAAATGGGGGCCTAAATCTCCTCAACTTCCTGTTAATTCTCTTGTTGCAATTTGTTATGAAATGGTCCATTGATCCTCTTATGAAAAGAAAAGGGAAAATAAATGAGGAGAATTTAGATATTCACTCTGTTGGGTAGCTAGAGAGGTAGTAGGAGGGGGGCTAGAGGGCCCATAGTGATACTAGTGGAGGCCATTCAATGTAAGGTGGACTAGGTCCACTATAGTATTAAATAAGGCCCACTATGGTAGTTAGATATAATAAATGTAATAGAAGATTCCACTTCTAGAAGGTTCCTCCTCTAGAATGTTCATAGGTGGGTGGTAGCACTATATAAAAGGGTTCAACCAATGTAATGAGACAAGTCAAGAGAAGTATTGTATTTTGAGTGGTAGCTCAATAGGAGGATGCCCCCTCGAAGAGGCAAGTGAGCAAGAGAGGATCCCTTCCCATTGTATGGTGTTGCCCTACCTCAAGGGTTTTCTATAATAAAGTGTGGTTTCTTCTATATTTCTCTCTGGATCTATTGTGATATTTTTCTATTCAATCTTTGTCTCATAACACACCCATCCCCTAGAGTCTAGATCTATTAAAGTTATCTTACATGTTTTGGGTAGAGGCGGGTATGAAGGTCATATAACTCTCTTTTTTATCACCCAGATGAGGCTAAGGCTACATAGGGGTGTAGATATTGCAAACTCTTGCAATATCATGATCTAAGAAATGAGAATTAGGACACAAACCTTGGAATCAATTTAACAATGATACAAAATTTAGCTTCATGCTTAATTAGATATAGGTCTTCGCATTGCCTCTTCGTTTGATGGTCAAAAGTTTGATAATCGAATGCATTTGCAAATTCTCTTGAAAAATGATTGGATGTGTTTTCTAGCACCATTCCTTCCCTCAATATATAAATTTTCACGTGTTCCCACTAATACTTAACATTGAAATCAACACTAAAGCATTGAAATCAACACATAAATGAAAATAGCAAACAACAACCACACATACTTCAAAGGGGAACAAGAAATGAGGATGCATAATGCATAAATGGAAGATGGAAACTATTTGCAAGAATGGATAATATTGAAGAATGATATATAATAAAAGATCCATTAATGCATGCCATCATATAACCATTTACATATGACATCTTTAAATGTAAATCTATATAATTATTAATTTCATATATGTTTTTAGTGAAACTAAATAAAATATTATTATATTATATTCTAACTTTAATAAATGTTAAAAATAAATAAATAACATATTAATATTAATATATAAATATATAGATTAATCTTTAAATATTTAATATAAATATAACTTCATAAGTAAATTTAATAATTAAGTACATATACTTCTTCATGTGTGAACATGGATTAAAAACTAAATAGTAAAATCCCTACGTGAATTAGAAAAAAACATCTTGTCCACTAACAAAGTTATCCATAAAAATTTGTGAGTAGTCAAGCACATTCCAATTGTATAAACCAAACATAACGAATAATGCATAGATAACACTTCAAATTTGAGGCCTTCAATGCCCGTACTTTCATAGAAAGGCAATACAATAAAAAAATAAAAAAAATTAATTTTGCCACTTAACCATATAGAATGAGGTGATGTTTATTTCCTAACTTTGCAACAAAATGGCTTATCCCAATTCTAAGCCGTCAATATTTAACTGAAATTTATTTCAATTCTAATTGGTCAATATTTAACTGAAATTTATCCCAATTCTAATTAGTGAACATTTAACTGAAATTTTGTTAAGATGGTTTATTAGTTAGGGGATTGTTTGAAAATGTTAGTGTTGAAAGAGAAATAGTGAAGATGGAGTATTATTATTATTTATTCATAAATAAATAGTGGAGATAATATTAAATTATTAGTTAAGATGGACATTGAAATATTTTATTTATTTATTAATATATGTTTTAAATGCCATATATCAACTCCATGCTAAGCTTTACTTTCAATTACTTTATATTGAAATATTTTAGTTATGGCCAACATTGAAATATTTGTTTGTTATTAATAACTTTTTTAAATGTCACTTGTAAAGTCTATGTTAAGTAATGAAGGAATTGGACATCTCCCTCATATTGGGTTGTAGAAAAGGGCCTCTAGAGGCAATGTATGCATGGAAATTGCTAAACTCCATTGATTATAAATGTTTTTCAATTGAGTTCTTCATATTATCATGTGTTTTTGAAAATTATTATATATGGACAGATGGATAAAATTGCTTCAACTAACAATCTATTTTTGTATGGACGAAAATCTTTATCCGATCATAGATGGATATTGTCATTTTCTCACTAAATATATTAAATTTATTCAACTTGTAGTTTAATTTATTTTTAATATTCATATCTTAATATAATAAAAAATATTAAAACAAACTTAAACCCAAATTAAAATGAAACTTGATTCCTAATAATTACAAGATAGAAGAGCAAATTTTATCACTAAATTAAAATGAAACTTGATTACCAATAACTATAAGATAGAAGGAGTCAATTTTATCACTAAATTGAAGATTTCCATTACATTTCCTTTAATACAAATTGAAATTTTAATATAATTGAGACACTCTATAGCCTAGTATGGGGGAGAAGTTGTCCCTTGATGTTAGATTTTAAAGATTTCAAAATTTTAAAAAATTTAAAGTAAACTCAATTGAAATCTCTATTAGTTCAAGTAATAAAAACAAAAATTACACACTATATTATATAGATCATATTCACTATTACTTTAGTATATTTCTATTACTTTAGTAAATTTACTATTATTTTGGAGTTTACTATTACTATTTATATTTACTATTACTATTACTTTAGTATTTAATTTTTATTATTACTATTTAGTTTAATATATTTATTATTTCCATCTTAATCTAAGATCAAATCTCTAAAGGTGTAAATCTTTAACCTTTTCTCAAGTTTTACACTCTAAAAAAAAAATTCACTCTAAAAAAAATTGATCCCTCTTAGTACTTAGTAGATTCAAAATTAAGATGAATTTAATATTTTCTAGCTTCTTTTTTATTTCACCTCCTAAATTTCTTCCAATATTTTATAGCTTCTTTCTTTTTTCACTTTTACAAGATGATAGACAACAACAAATATATTATAGGCTCTAATATGTTTAAACTTATACTTTGGACTAGATATGTAATTAGAAAGGTTTTAACCCAAAATATTTCTTAGACTAGTTGGATTGAGGATACATACCACTGTTATTGTTTGGTTTGGTTTTCCTAATGACAGACTAACAACAACAGGTGGTTTTTGTATAAATATTCCTTATTTTACTTGATATAATTAGATTAGTGTGCTTAAAAAAAGATGTTTTGAGATATAAACACACTTGTTAAAACCCATTTAATTGTTGAACATCACCATTAATATGATATGAAAAGACAAAATTATTGTTAATGCAAATAATATTTACAATGCAAACATCAAGCAAAGGCATAAAACTTGTATCTCATTATGTTTCTCGGAGATGGACCTTAACTAAATCATGGTATGGGACAAAGTCTTTCATGCGATTAACAATGGAATTTGAAAGTAAACATGGAAATATTTGTAATGATTGAAAACCCCTAAATTGGGAAAAATAAAATCATAAGTTGTATAACATTTGAAGGGGGTGAATGTAACAATGCGATTCTTTAATAATAGAAATTGAGGTGTCCACCTCAGATTTTTTCTCCACATGGGTAACTTTGTATCCAAAAATTAATGGAAAGAGAATGTTTTCTGTTGTTGATGGAAATATGAAAAAATTATTGGGCTTCATAATATATATCAAAGGAATATGTCACACATGTCTTAAGATAGAGACTTTCAAAATGAGAAACCTAATCTCTTTAAAGGAGTGGTGATTCCCAATGCACTAAGAAATGGGGGCCTAAATCTCCTTGACTTCTTGTTAATGCTCTCGTTGTAATTTGTTATGAAATGGTTCATTGATCCTTTTATGAAAAGAAAAGGGAAAATAAATGACGAGAATTTAGATCTTCACTCTATTAGGTAGCTAGAGAGGTAGGAGGAGTGGGGGCAGAGGGACCATAGTGATAATAATGGAGGTCATTCAATGAAAGGTGGACTAAGTCCACTATAGTATTAAATAAGGCCCACTATGGTTGTTAGATATAATAAATGTAATAGAAGGTTCCACTTCTAGAAGGTTCCTCCTCTAGAATGTTCATAGGTGGGTGGTAGCACTATATAAACGGGTTCAAGCAATGTAATGAAACAAGTCAAGAGAAGTGTTGTATTTGGAGTGGTAGTTCAATAGGAGGATTCCCCCTCGAAGAGGCAAGTAAACAGGAGAGGATCCCTTCCATAATAGGATCCATCGTATGGTGTTTCCCTACCTCAAGGGTTTTCTATAATAAAGTGTGTTTTCTTCTATATTTCTCTCTGGATCTATTGTGATATTTTTGTATTTAGTCTTTGGTTCATAACACACTCGTCCCCCAGAGTCTAGATCTATTAAAGATATCTTACATGTTTTGTGTAGAGGTAGGTATGAAGGTCATATAACTCTCTTTTTTATCACCCAGATGAGGCTAAGGCTACATAGGGGTGTAGATATTGCAAACTCTTGCAATATTATGATCTAAGATATGAGAATTAGGACACAAAGCTTGGAATCAATTTAACAATGATACAAAATTTAGCTTCATGCTTAATTAGATATAGATCTTCGCATTGCCTCTTCTTTTGATGATCAAATGCATTTACAACTTCTCTTGGAAGATGATTAGATGTGTTTTCTAGCACCATTCCTTCCCTCAATATATGAATTTTCATGTGTTCCCACTAATACTTAGCATTGAAATCAACATGTAAATGAAAACAACAAACAACAACCACACATACTTCAAAGAGGAACAAGAAATGAGGATGCATAGTGCATAAATGGAAGATGGAAACTATTTGTAATAATGGGTAGAATGGATAATATTGAAGAATGATATATGGTAAAAGATTAATTAATGCATTTCATCATATCACCATTTAGATGTGACATCTTTAAATGTAAATCTATTTAATTCTTAATTTTATATATGTCTTTAGTGAAATTAAATAAAAAAATATTATATTTTATTCTAATTTTAATAAGTGTTAAGAATAAATAAATAATATATTAATATATAAATATATAGATTAATCTTTAAATATTAAATATAAATAAAACTTCATATGTAAATTTAATAGTTAAGTACATATACTTCTCCATGTTTAAGTACATATACTTCATTTGTGAACATGCATTAAAAACTAAATATTAAAATCCATGAATTAAAAACTAAATAGTAAAATCCCTACGTGAATGAGAAGAAAATATGAGAAGAAAATATCTTGTCCACCAACAAAGTTGTCCATCAAAAATTGTGAGTATTTAAGCACATTCCAATTGTATAAATTAAACATAACGAATAATGCATAGATAACACTTCAAAATTGAGGCCTTCAATGTTCATAGAAAGGCAATACAATAAGCAAAACAAATTTAATTTTGCCACTAAACCATATAGAATGAGGTGATGTTTATTTTCTAACTTTGCAACAAAATTGCTTATCCCAATTCTAATCAGTCAATATTTAACTGAAATTTATCCTAATTTTAACTAGTCAATATTTAACTGAAATTTTGTTAGGATGTAAAAAAAAAACCCAAAACCTTCATGTGATGAAATTTTTATCAGTCAATATTTAACTGAAATTTATCCTAATTTTAACTAGTCAATATTTAACTGAAATTTTGTTAGGATGTAAAAAAAAAACCCAAAACCTTCATGTGATGAAATTTTTTGGCGAGTTTGATGAATGATAAATTTATGGGGTGGTTGGTGGGGAAATTTGGCATGACGAGAGTGAAGGCTCATCATTATTATTTCAAATTTGACGCCTTCAATGCCAGTACTTTCATAGAAAGGCAATACAATAAGCAAAATAAATTTAATTTTGACATTGAATGATATAGAATAAGGTGATGTTTATTTTTTAACTTTGTAACAAAATGGCTTATCCCAATTTTACTCAAACTATTTAACTGAAATTTATCTCAATTCTAACTAGTCAATATTTAACTAAAATTTTGTTAGGATGGCAAAAAACTCAAAAGCCTTTATGTGATGAAATTTGTTGGCGAGTTTGATGAATGATAAATTTATGGGGTGGTTGGCCGGGGAAATTTGGCATTATGAGAGTAAAAGTTCATAATTTTTAATTAGGTGATTGTTTAAAAATATTAGTGTTAAAGAGAAATAGCGGGGATAGGGTATTATTATTTATTCATAAAGAAATAGTGGAGAAAATATTATTATTAGTTAAGATGGAGATTGAAATATTTTATTTATTTATTAATATATGTTTTAAATGTCATATGTCAACTCCACTCTAAACTTTACTTTCAATTACTTTATATTGAAATATTTTAGTTATGACCAACATTGAAATATTTGTTTGTTATTAATAATTTTTTTAAATGTCACTTGTCAACTTTATATTAAGTAGTGAAGGAATTGCACATCTCTCTCATATTGGGTTGTAGAAAGGGCCTGTAGAAGCAATGTATGCATGGAAATTGCTAAATTCCATAGGTTATAAATGTTTTTCAATTGAGTTCTTCATATTATCCTCTGTTTTTGAAAATTATTGTATATGGATAGATGGATAAAATTGCTTCAACTTACAATCTATTTTTGTATGGACAACAATCTTTATCCAATCATAGATGAATATTGTCATTTTCTCACAAAATATATTAAATTTATTTAACTTGTAGTTTTAGTTATTTTGAATATTTATATTTTAATATAATAAAAAATATTAAAACAAACTTAAACCCAAATTAAAATGAAACTTGATTCCTAATAACTACAATCCTAATAACTACAAGATAGAAGGAGCCAATTTTGAGAAGTGCTCTATAGCCTAGTATGGGAGAGAAGTTGTCCCTTAATGTTAGATTTTAAAATTTTCAAAAATTTTAAATTAACTCAATTAAAATCTAGATTAGCTCAAGTAATAAAACAAAAATTACACACTGTATTATATATATCATATTTATTATTACTTTAATATATTTCTATTACTTTAACGTTTACTATTACTATTACTTTATTATTTAGTTTTTATTATTATTA
>SNQJ01S0256804.1:0-12485 GCA_010110895.2 Picea sitchensis | reverse complement strand
GTGCATTTCTTTATTATATCTCCGTTCTCATTTCGTGCCGAAAATAATCCGGATCACAGGAGGAGTAAATCCTTCAAATCTGTTGGAGGACTGCACAGGAGGTTTCGCATCAAAGAAATCCTCAAGGAGGGAGAAGCGATGGTCAAGACCTTGTGGAGGGAACTCGTGAAAATCCTGCCAGCCATCAGATCCGATGGAGTAGCGAGGAAGTTACGGACACATCCAGAGTTCGAGCTCGAAAGTTTGTGAGCTGTTGGATCAGTAGTTAATTTCCCGTCAACCATCAGATTTAGCAAGAGTTGCAATGGGTTTAATCCCTAGTGAGTAGAGGAGAAGTCCCGGAGGAGTCATCGGGATACTAGAGTCATCGGGGTTTCAAAGGTTAAGAATTAGAAACCTTGTGAGTCTCAAAACTCTGGAGAAATCCTAGCCATTGATCTTGGCAGGACACGCATCAGAAATCTAGAGAGGAGTCGAGGTTCAACACTTCATGAACTCTGGGAGTGAAGAAATCACCGCATCAAGATTCGCGATCGGGCGATGTCTGATAGAGCGACGAAAGGATAGTGACGTGGAGGAGTCCGTTCTCACGTGCATCGGGAATCGGTGTATCAGGATTATTGGTGACATGAGAATCATTGTAGGAGGGGTCACGAAACTCCGAAACACGATGCCCAAATAACCACAAGCGTTTGATTGGAGGACACGTGTCACCCCATATCGGGGTTCGGGACTTAGAAAGTTCTTGGAACGAGTAAAGCTGAGATCGCAATATCGCGATACGTGATTTCCCGATCATTAAGGGAGATCAACCACGAGAGTTACTGTGGGTGTAGACAATTCTCGATAGGGGATTAGAAGGACTCTGTAGTTCTTCGGGCCGAGGGGAATAGAAGGTCATGTGAAGCAGACGTGCTAGTGAGGGCGCAACTGCGTCAATCTTGTTAGAGGGAGTACGAGACCACATTGTCTCAAGCCTCCATTTGAAAGTCACACCATATGTAATGTGGAAGACTTTGACAGATCTATTCCAAAACAGCAATGACCATAGGAAATTGGCGCTCAAATCTAAAATTGGGAAGATCAAGATGGAGAAGGGTGACTCCATTCCAAAATATCTCATGAAGTTTGTCTAATATCGGGATGAGCTGGGGAGTGTGGGAATAACAGTCGTTGATGATGATTTGGTGAGATTGGCTCTCCTAGGACTTCCCAAGAGTTGGCATAGTTATCAAGACTCTGTCAATGGAAGGGGAAAATTGCCATATTAGGAACGACTATGGTCGGATCTAGTGCAGGAGGAGTTTAGGCGGAACACCAGAGATGGATTTTCATCAAAGCATGATGATGAAGATGATTGTGCTTTGGCTGCGAAGGCAAGGAGAGGGAAGGGGAATAAATTCCATTCAAAATCTGAGTCTAAAGGCAAGAAGTTGGATTTGTCCAAAGTGAAGTGTTTTCACTGTCACAAACATAGGCATATCGCTACTAACTGTCCGCAGAAGAAGAAGAAAAAGAAGGTTGTTGGAGTTGCAGCTGGTGAGGCCCTTTCCTTGCAATTTGAAATTGAATTCTCTTTGATCGCATGCATGGCTTCAAGTGCATTGGGATCGGTGTGGTATTTGGATAGTGGCGCTTCCTTCCACATTACGAGAGATAAGGAGCTTTTCAGTGACTTGGAGGATAAATATCTCAAAATGCATATAGATATGGGCGACGATGGACGATACAGTGTGACTGGCATTGGTACCATTACCTTTTAGAGGGAGTCAGGTAAACCATTTCAATTTAAATATGTTATGCATGTTCTAGGTTTGAAGAAAAACTTGGTCTCAGTCGCAATGTTGGAGGACAAAGGCTATGACGTTGCTTTCAGCGATGGAAAATATTTTTTGCGACATAAAACAATGGGTCAAGTCAAGAAGATAGGGATTTGAGTTAAGAATATATACAAGCTGGAGGTAGATGGTTGTGCTTCCATGATGGGCAAGGAAGAAAAAGTGGTGAGTCAGGATGAGGGAAAATTATGGCACAAGCAATTGGGCCATCTTCATCATGGACCCTTGAAAATCATGCAACAAATATCTAATGGAATTCCAATGGGAACACTTGCTCAGTTAGATCAGTGCAAGGGTTGCACCATGGGGAAGTATGTAAAGTCCACCTTTCATGAAAAGGAGAACCATGCTTCGGTGATCCTGGAGAGAATTCACACGGACATGTGTGGACCATTCTCAGTTGCTTCAACAACAAAACATAAGTATTATGTTATTTTTGTTGATGAATGTTCTCGTAAATGTTGGATATTCTTCATGTAGAAGAAGGATCAAACATTCTCAAAGCTATGTGAGTTTAAAGCATTGGTGGAGAAAGAGTCAGGGAAGCAAGTAAAGGCTCCGAGGAGCTATAATGGTGGAGAATACATCTCTAATGAATTCAAAGACTTATGCAGCAAAGAAGGAATTCGAAGAGAACGCATAGCACCTCATAACCCACAACAAAATGGGGTCACGAAGAGGAAGAACAGAACGATCATGGGTGCAGCACGAGCGATGTTGCATGATCAGGGCCTACTAATGCATTTGTAGGCAGAAGCATGCAACATTGTGGTTTATGTGAAAAATCGTTGTCCTCATAGAGTACTTGGCATGAGTACACCTGAAGAAGCTTCCACTTGTAAGAAACTTGATGTTTCTCATTTTAAGATTTTTGGCTCATCTGTTTATGTGCATGTGACCAAGAACACCAGGAAGAAGCTAGAGTCGACTGTTGAAGTTGGGATATTTGTGGGGTACACATAAACACCCCATAATTATCGTGTGTGTTTGCCTAAAAGTAAGATGATTGTTATGCGACGGGATATAAAATTCGATGAGGGGAAAGCCATGTAGTTGTTGCTTGAGAGGGAGCTAGACTTGCATGTAGAGAAGGAACTATTGGTTCCCAAAGATGAGTCTCAAGATGTGGGTCAACCACATGAGGAGGTTCATGGAGTGGAGGAAGCCACTCATGCAGATCCATCCACCAAAAATGGCAGAAAGCGCACCACAGAAGATGATAGATTGAGACTAGATGTTGCACAGAATGTAAGAGCCCCTACTTCACAGCGCAGACAGAGACAGTCTCTTGATCGATTTACTAGATACATGGCTCTCATGAGTAAATGTATTGTGATTGAACCATATTCCTTTCAAGAAGCAGTGTAGGATCCCACTTGGGTTGATGCAATGGTGAAGGGTAAGCTTTTAATCATTGTTCTTTATGTTGATGATTTAATACTGACTGGTGATCAGCAGTTGATACACTCATGCAAGGAGGACCTTGCAAAGGAGTTTGAGATGAAGGATTTGGGCCTCCTTCATTATTTCCTTGGATTGGAAATATGGCAACGAGATGGTGAACTTTTTATGTCTAAAGGAAAGTATGCAAGGGAGATACTGAGTAAGTTTCACATGGAGAGCTGCAAACCCATGGATACTCCTATTCCAAGAAAATGGAGGAAAGAGGATGCTACTTCTGGAGAGGTAGTGGATGCTACTGTCTATCGAAAATTAGTGGGTTCGCTAATGTATCTAGTGAACACGAGATTGGATATTTTCTATGCAGTTAACCAGCTAAGTCAAGCGATGGTTGAGCCTACCAAGCTCTTTTGGAAGGCGTGTAAACATGTCCTGAGATACCTGAGGGGCACATATGAGTATGGATTATGGTACAAATAGATGGATGAGGTGAAGTTGCATGGCTTCACGGATGCAGATTTGGCAAGCAGCCCAACAGACATAAAGAGCACATCAGGGGGGATCTTTAGTATCGGATCTACAACAGTTTCTTGGTATAGCAAGAAGCAAAGATCTGTGGTACTTAGTTCAGTGGAAACAGAATACATAGCAGTGATTCAAGATGCATGTGAGGCTATCTGGATGAGAAAGATCTTGGTTGGTTTGTTTGGTTCTCATTTAGATCCGACAGTGATTCATTGTGATAATCAAAGTTGCATTAAACTCTCAATTAATCCTGTGTTTCATGATAGATCTAAGCATATAGATATTCGGTATCATCATCTCAGAGATTGTGTGCAACAGAAGATCATGTTGCTTCAGTAAATTCCTACAGAAGATCAGGATGCAGACATTCTGATGAAGATGCTCACTAGGAGAAAATTTGAATACCATAGAGACAAGATTGGGGTGAAGGATAATCCCTTTCTTGTTGAGAGGGAGTGTTGAAAAGTCAACAAGAAATGTGTGTCTAATTTATTTTTCCCTTAAATAAATTGGACAATAAATATTAATATATTATCTCATAATTACTTGAAATAGTTAACTGAAATGGAAAATCAGTTAGCTATAGGAAATTCGAGTTCAAAGATTGATTGGTGGGAAATGGAAGTCGAATTAGTTGTAACTAAGTGACTTGAAGTTGTAGCAGAGTTATAAGTGTAGTTATGTGAGTTGTGAAGTAGTTTAAATTGATTAAGTGAATTAATCTCAGTTGTACTAGTTGTAACTGAACTTACACTAGTGAGAGTTCAATGAATTAGTTATTAATTAATTCACAATCAGTGATCTCACATGCAGCTGAAGATTTACCACTGTTAACTACATGCATGTCAGATCCAATGGATAACAGGTGAAAGGGACAGTTTGGCTATCAGTTGTGATTTGAGTGAAGTGCACTCATGAAATCACACAAACAATGGATGTGCCCATGAGAAATGTGCATCTTAGGCAAGAAGAATTCGAATTCATTTGCAAGGTTTTCATTAGCAGGGATTGCGCAGAGGAGGCAAGTTGTTTGGAGGCAGATAATTGGCACATGTATTTGTTGATTTTTGTATGACAATGTGAGACGATTGTATTGTACTTAGAGCTCTTGGATTAGAGTTTTGTATGAGATTGTTTCATGATCCATGATATAAACATAATATATGATAGTGGGGTTTTTAGATTTATGCTTTCTCAGTGAAACATCTGTGTTATGTGTGATTGATCTTTCTTCTTGATATTGCAATTGGTGATCGTGTTCTGGTCAAGTGTATTGGGCAAGTATTCTCTATATTTTGAAGTTGCTTTGTTGGCAATGCTGGAGAAAAAATCATTTACCATATATGCATCATGCCCCAAGTGAGCTCCCACAACATTCTCAAATAGTGCTCTGTAATGCTTCCCCACAATTGTTCCAAACATCTCCTCATCCCCTTCTCTAACCTCCAACAATGGATGCAAATGAAACCCACTTATAAACCTCACACTCTCTATTTCAAATGACTTCTCCATTTCGAATATGTTCTGCAACTCCTCCGCACTTGGATTGTAAAAAGGCATGTTGAAGGAGTCCAGTTTTTCCTCATCAATCAAACCCTGTTAGTCCAACTTGATCATATATTGACTATATTCAAACTAACTATGAGATACTATATTGGATGAAATATACCATTTTAACTTGTTCACCAGGTCCTGAAATACAGCTTCCAAGTGATGAGGGCAAGATCCTAACCTGCTTTGTTCCTTTACGTTCGCAGAATTACAACCCAAGAGAGTTATGAACATGCATCCTCCAGGAATTATTTCATCTGCTCTGGCTCCTAGGAAATGCGTGAATTCTTGTTTGAATTGATAGTGCTGACCACATCGTTGGATATGTAAATACGCTAGCAGGAACCTAAAATTCAAATACACCATCTTCATAACTCGACTGCATATGAGGAAATGAAATGGATATACGTAGTATTGTCTATTTCATTTACTTGCGAAAGCCATTGCAGGTCGATGGAGGAATGGCAGAAATGGAGGGTTTTCTGTGGAAAAAGTCGTCTGTAATGCGATCCCGACACATCTGTTGCGAAGTATGATCTACTTGCGGGGGGATTATCCTTCTGAACCGCATTAACCAGAGGACATAGCTGCGACGAAGTATGATCTACTCATGAGAGGCTTATCCTTATGAACCTCATTAACTAGAGGAGCCAGGAGAGGGAAAATCTGATAAACCGGAGGAGCCAGCACGCCCATCAACCAAATTCAAAATTCAAATTTGAAATTTCAATTAGCGAGATAAATTCAAATTTCAATCAGTGGGATGTCGGACGACCTTTAAAGGTTTAAAGGACAACAACTGGATGGGAGATTTTCCGGTTGATGGAGTAATCATATCGCCACTATTAAAACTCGGGATCAGAGCTGCAATATTATGTCATCTTCGCTGGCATCATATGTTGTTGGATGGATGGAGAATGCATGCATGTATAGTGGTCACACGGTTGAACCATGCAGTGTCCCAGTAGTGATTGGACTACTGCATGGTGGATAGCCATTGCCAATTTGACGTCGGTTGATGAGAAAAGTAACTTAAATTACTTAAAGTATTTGATAAAATTGTTGTGATTGTCAAAGTAGATTGGATTTCAAATTCCAATCCATTCCTTATTATATTGCACTCATTTGATGAGACGGGAGGCGAAAGAAACACGGTCGGGTGTGAGAGAAATTAATTACGGCGTACGCTATTCATTCTACGAAATGGAGTTCGATGGGACGTCTCCGACACGGGACCCCATCCTATAAAACGAACGGTCGATCGTCAACAAATCTCCTCATTTGCAAGGCCCCATTCCACTTGGGCCCACAACGCCCCTCTGCAACGCTCCATTCCGCAAGGCTCGTCACTAAAGTTGGATGTCCCCTTGGGCATTCAATGCAAGGTGGTGGATGGGTGTCTGCTACAAAAATCCTCCCGCGTCCCTCCTCCCCTGTTTCAAATCAGGATTGGATTGCTCTGGAATCATGCTCCCGCTCTGCAGAAACTGAACTAGCTCCTACCTGAAATGGACTCCATTATCCTGCACCTGCTCTTGCCTGGTGAGTTTCTCAAGGATTGTATGCCAAAAATTTTTGTTGAGCCTGGTGACTATAAGAATATTATTTGCATATAACTCATATTTTTGAGAATCCATTTTGTGCAATATCTAATTGGATACTGACTTCGTCGATTCTAAGTTTCGATCTGGAAACCTGAGGCGAGGCATATTAATTTATTAGAGGATAGACACAGAGAGATCTTGTTTCGATATCCATGAATATCGTTTGGATATTTCACATAGTTCTTGAGAATAACCATAGAGCCAATTTAAATGTCGAAACTAGTTGGGGTATCTAATGACTGTGTTGGTCATCTCCACTCTATTAGGCCCAAAATTCACTGATACCCACAGATAATTGATTGCACAGTGACTCTTTACCTCCAGTTATGCCCAAGGATCACATAGATCTTGAGAATAGCCACAGAGCCAAATTTAAATTCCAGAACTAGTTTGGGTATCTAATGACCGTGTTGGTCATCTCCACTCTATTAGGCCCAAAATTCACTGATGCCCACAGATCATTGATTGCCCAGTGACTCTTTACCTCCAATTATGCCCAAGGATCGTTCCACTTGATAATTATACATATACCAAGTTCATTTCCTAAGCCCTTTGTAAATTTTACCTTACAAACTTATTACTTTGTATTTACCTTTTACCTTATTACTTTGTAAATTGATTTTAAATAGAGACAAATCCACATTAATGATCCCCCACCAGCGGATTCCTTCAACAATTGGATCGACGAGTACAATGACAATGATCATGATTTTATGTGTTCTCTTTGGAGTTTCAACTCATGATCATCATCCTACACAGCCAACATATTAATTTTGTGTTATGATTCCATTCATTAATATGGTGTAGAATGCATCATCCTTATTATTGATCTTTTATTATCCTTTCAAACTGTTGTTCTCATTTTATTCATCTATATGGTGCACCATGTATCTTCCTTAATGGGATGGTTCATCTCGATGCTCTCAAATGTTTTATTTTTTTTTAGAGATACACCGAGTTGATATCTGCTAGAGGTATGAGTTGATATTATTGTTCTAAGCTACCTTCACCATTACCATCATTTGCATGGATGGAAGACTTTATAATTTTAGAAAAAAATCCAAGAAGGCACAAGACATTAAAAATAACAAACAACAATATTCCAAAAACAAATTCAAACATTTACTTGATCAGAAGCGCCAGAAGTTGGAGCCTGGAAAGAGACCTTGTCCATTGTTCCCATGGGAGAAGCATCATGATGATTATCTGGCGAATGACAAACACAAGAATTTATACATAAGCAGCTGGTTGGAAATTATACACACACACACACACACACACACACACACACACATTTAGTTTAGTGTCCAAGGGTACTCACCGGGTACAAAATTAGAGTGAGAAGCTCCTACTACAGGTGAGAAAATCCAGATCAAGAGAAGTAGGAGCTTTGTGCATTTGCATGAGCCAGAGATATTATGCATCATCATATCATAAAGTGGTTTCATATTTAAGAGACATGAATGAGAGACTTGCAGGTGTTGGCAAGGCAGCCAACGACAACATGGTTATGATTGCTTTCTCCTGCTTGGCTTGACCATTACATTAGCGCTTTTTCAATGAAGCAGATTGGACTCATGTGCAATTTTCTTTATGTAGATGGAAAGGCCTACAATGGGGACTAGGACAGGATTGAAATATCATGCCCTAGTAATTCTGATTCCTAATCCTACTTCTGAGACGTTGAAAATTTGTTCTATGGGTTTCATTCGTTTTTCATTGTTAGGAGTAAGGATTTTGTCTCTCCATTCTTTGATCTTCTCATACCAGGCATAGTACCTACTTTGTAAACGGCCAAAATAATCATGGATAGAGAACTCGAGATAAGACTTATTTTCATGAAAGTCAAGAAGGCTCTTTTGAATTCATGGACATAGTTTCTAGACTTTCACCCTATCCCTTCAGTCCATCAGAGAATACAAATTTTAAATGCCCCCTTCATACTAAAGAACATCTCACATCCTTGAGAGGATGAGAGTTACATCCTATTATACTATGAAAAAAACATTTGCACAATGCATCTATCTTCCATATCAACACAAAAGAAAGAAAAATAATGATATTTCCTTATCATACAGTGAATTGAGAATATTTGCACCAAGTGCAATTCCCGAATAACACATGTTGGCACAAGGGCAGACCTAAGGTTCAACGCTCAACATCGCACCAACAAAACCCTAACTACTGACCCTTTCGGCAACACCTACGGAGCAGGCAAACTATCACTCGAGGTAGAAGCAGGGGGGGTTACAGGATGCATGTGTCTGTAACTGAGCTGGGACATGGATCTGTGATAACAACACTTCGCAGAGTATTCTAGTAACACTTAGAAGGTGATATGCATTAGTTTATTAGCTTTATTAACATCACAGGACATACCTAAAGAGATATAGGCGCAGTAACAATAAATGATTATATATCCTGATCACTTAGCATTGAGTTAGATCTAACATTCATTTACCCTTAACACAAGTAAGCACTTAAGCAATAACAGATCTATATATCATACATAATAATAAAATCACTAAGCATATTCATAACATAAACAACACAACACAAAGCAAACCAAAGACACAAGATATACGTGGTTCACCCCAGTGTGGGGCTATGTCCACCAACCGCTTCACCTTCTGTATTATTCTTCTGATCTTACATTCTTTCACTCATGTGCACTAAGCCATAGAGTCAAGCTTCACATGAAAGAGGAGATATGCGCACTGAGCACCAAATCCTCCTTCCAAAACTAGGTCAAGGCACAGAGCCAACTTTCTATCAAGCACAAATCCTTACACATAGACATTCCCTTGCACAAAGCCAATCGAACTACTTGCGCTTAGCCACTTCCCACTACTCTTGTACAATACATTCTTACTTATTTATACTTTTACAATCCCTTACAATAAGGCCTAATCATGGGTAAACCCCATGGGCTGACATCCCATAACCCATTACAAAATCCATGAACAACCCCTTACTGGGTCCACATAGCCCGCAAAACAAGTGAGATCCACAATCTCAGCTCCGCCTGGGCGCTCCTTCCTTGACCAAAGTGTCGAAGTCCAAAAGTAGTCCAAATCTTACCAAGGTTTCCTCAAAACTTGGTCGAGGTCCAATAGGCCCCCAACACTCACATGTGACTCATCCTGAGTCACTTAGGTCTGGATAACGATGCTTTGAAGGCCTCGAGCTTAACTCGGGCTGCCTCGACTTGCTTCTTCACCTGAGCCTCCTACTCAGCGAGTTCCTGGATCATCTTCTCTATAACAAGCCCTTCCAGGCGTTGTTCTATCGATGAAACAACTTGGTCCAATTGCGAGCCATGCCATCAATTTCTTTGAACACCTTGTAGGCTTCATCCTGCACAGGTTGCATCTTCTGCATGACTTCAATTACCCTACACTGGAGGGCAATGATCTATTGTTGTACTGCACGCTTCTCCTAGGATATCTTCGTTCTTTCAACTGCGGTGAGCAGCTTCATCTGAGCCTGCACTGAAAATGCCTGCTACTGCGCCTCCTGTAACTGCGCTTCCAGCTTTCTTATCCCTAGATCCTCGGCAAGGCATTCATATGTTTGTACGCTTCTATCACTCATCTGTTTGCATTCTGAGGTGAGGGCTCTTATCCTTACTACTGCGTTCTTAGCGGTTTCCTCCCTCTGGTCACGCACCTCCTGCGGGGTGCTCGTTATTACTTGGGTCTCCAATTCTGTTATCCTCGCTTGAAGCTACTAGATGGTCTCAACGAGCTTCACTACTTGAGCCTCGATTGACTCCTGTTCCTCATGTTCCAAGCCTAGCACAGAGTGACATGCTTTACTCACTACTTCTTTGACCATGGCCTTCTTTGCGAGCAACTACTCCTTTTCTCTCTGTAGCTGGGCTTTTTCCTCCTAGAGAATCACCTAAAAATCTTCTCTCTCTGTTTCGTAGGAGGCTACACTGTATCGCGCTACTTGTAATTGTTCTAAGGCTTCGTCTTTATCCTGTTTCAAGGATTTTGTACCCTTCTCCTTCTCTTCCTGGACTCTCTGAAGTCGATCTTATGTCACATCCATAAGTCTTCTCAATTGGGTTGGTTCATACTGCAATTTTGTAGTCCACGATGCGGAAGGCGCAGTGGGTATTGCACAGACCAATCAAACAACTTATTGTACTTCCTTCAATTCCTTCTCAATTCTCTTGTATAGATCCTCTTGATTCTCTCCATATCTCTATAAGATGTTCTCAAAAGAATCCTCCATAGCTCCGCAGACCATACTGATATTGTCCTCCATGAGCGTGGCCTCCAACCGAGATTTATTAGCATGCGTCTTCTTTATTGCTGAAGATTTCTTTGGAGAAATCGTCCTCTTCTACGGTGTTATTGTTCCAGTAGGGGGATCTTCAGGAGGTGTAGCTTCACCCCCTCCTTGCTCATCCCCTCCTCCTTGTCCATCTGCTTCGTCTTCTCCTCCTCCGAGCGAGCCAGACCCGTTATCTTTAGAAGCATTGTCCTCCTCATTGCTCTCTATATCCTGGACTTCTTCTTGCTTATTCTTCTTCTTCGTCCCACTAGACTGTCCGACATGCTCAACTCAGGTGACCATGGGGCTTCCTATGGTGTCAGTGTCAGCTAGTTCTGCATCAACGACAGGTACAAGGAACTCCTTCGGCCATTCCTTTGTAATCTACTCCCTGTTTTCATCTGTTAGCATGTAGTACGACTGTAACTCTTCCTGGTTCTCATCTTTGCGCACAATGATATCGATGAAATGCGGATCTGTGTGAAACTTTGTTATTGGTATGTACTGGTGCAAGGTGCACAGTTTCATGCGCGGAAATGACTCGATGGCAACCTTTAATTGTTGATAGTATGCATGAAACATGACATTGGACTACCACTTCTTTGTCATGTTGTTGGTGTACCACAATGTAGAAAATCAAGCGACCAACAGCTCTGAGGGTTCGATCTCTGGGAAGGTGGCTCCTTCAGGGATTTTCCAAGCGACAAATGTGATCAAAATGATCAACCAACTGCGATCAAAATGATTAACCAACTGCAGTGGAATTCATATCCCAAATCCTGGGCTTCACGACAATCCTTCTCCATCTCATTGACGAGGTAGTTCACCCAATTCATCTACATGCCCAACTCAAGCGACAAATGCGATCAAAATTATCAGTCAACTGTAGTGGAATTCATATCCCAAATCCTGGGCTTCGCGGCAATCCTTCTCCAACTCATTGGCGAGGTAGTTCACCCAGTTAATCTACATGCCCTCCACACATTTTCTTGCGAGGTCCACCAAAAACTCGGTGACTTGTGTGGGGCAGTTCTTCCTTACGATCTTGCCAGCTATGAGTTGGCAAGCTAGGCGTAGGGCATGTACACTTCTATAAACTAAGTAGAAAAAATCCTTCACGAGGGAGGGTCCCTTGTCCCACAAACAAGGACAAGTGAATATCAAAATTAGAATCAGAGATATAAGGTATTGGCGCAACATTGTAAGCGATAGTAGAAGAGAGCACTTGTTGAAAGAACCAAAATTTCAAAACTTGACTAACATTTGGTAAAACTATGATGAA